>JAGKRZ010000282.1:0-37745 GCA_020002355.1 Intubia oerlemansii
TTCCACCCCCCCCCCCCCCCCCCCCCCCTGACGCAAAAAGCCGTGCAGTACGGAGTAGTCCCTACGGTGCATCTTGATGCCGCTTGATAAACCGGCGAGCCTCCACGAGAGAGAAGACTTAAAGCCGAGCACTTCTCGTGCCTTTTCACTTTTAAGCGAGTGTTGTCGGATTCCCCCCTTCATTTTTTTTGTTCCTATGTTTCTCTCCATTTTCTTTTCTTTTATTTCATTCCTTTCTTTTCACCTACCTATCTACCTAGGTACCTAGGTGTCTCAACATGGAGGACACTCGTGATCCCATCCTGCATGGCCTTGTTCGTTCACTGGCACTCATCAACGACCGCCTCGATCACATTGAAAAATCACTCGCAGAAGCTCCTCAAGCAAGAGACCAGAGCAGCTCATGCAGCAGTGACGACGGCAGCAGCGGCGAAACCTCGACAAGCTCTCATACCAGCCTGTCCACGGCAGACACCATGTCTTCCAAAGACACCTCCCACGGCCCTTCCCACACTCTTTCGAGCAGCCTCCCCCGAAGACCGCTCCCGAATGCAGCTCCGCATGCAGCAGCTGCCCGACAGCACGAAAAGGTGCCACCGGCAGCAACATCAGCATCGGCATCGGCATCAATAACACGCCAACATGACTTGCTCCCCCAGTTGCGGCAGCCATTTTCTTCAAAGCGGCAGCGCTTATCCATTTCCTCTATTGCATCATCTACGCCCTCTCCCTCACCGTCTATCGTCACGGAGGATATACCCCAGCGTGCAACAGGCTCGTTCTCCGCCATCAACTCGTTGCACCAGCCCGTCTCGCTCGTCTGCACGTCCCCAGACTCATACTATCCACACAGCAAGGACATGACCGACGACGACATGCATGATGGCAATAGCCATGTCTTTCGATTTTCAGCTGGGTTTTCCGTAGGCCAACAGCATCACACAGCGCCAGTACCAGCACCAGCACCAGCATCGCCGCCATCACCATCATCCTTATCAGCACCACGTGGTGCATCATCCACGCCCGATGGCGGTCTCGAAGCTGTCCCCGAGGGGTTTATTGTCACCTCTCGTGCCACGCTCCAGGAAGAGCTCGACAGCTGGACGATCCCGCACGGCTACAGCATGCGCATCAGTGGCACCCGGTCCCACGGCCAGCGCCAAAAGATCCGCATGGTCTGCTTCCGCGGAGGTCGCTCTCGTCTCAGGGCCAAGGAGGTCTCGCAAGACGAGGACGATATGCCCCCAACTGCCAATACAGCCACAGAACGTCGTCGCAGGAGCGCCGTGGACCGCGTCTCCAAAAAGTGCGAGTGTCCCTTCCGCTTCGAGCTCGTCGAGGTGTACCCGGGCGCCGACCGCTACGCCGTTCACTACACAAACGAGACCACCATGGCCCACAACCATGCCGCCGCGGACCTCCTCCTCGATCCCCGGGCCCGCAAGCTGCCTTCAGCACTCAAGGCCGAGGTCGACGAGTGGCTCTGCGGAACCGTGGCCAACGGCTCGCGCGGAGATTCTGGCCAGCCTCTGTGGACCATTGCCAAGATTCAGGCAGAGCTACAACGCCGTGGATATAGTCATGTCCTTGACTTTGATCTCCGCAACCGCAAGCGTGCTCTTCTCCATAAGGAGCGCATGGCTCAGCTAGAGCGAGAAAAGGAAAACGGGGGCAAGGACGACAGCGACGGAAGGGAGGACAGGAATAACAGGGACAGTAAAGAGGACAGCGAGTGAGAAAATCGCTTAGAGATCGAGAGAGCAGCAATGAAGCATCTCGATATAGACATGACATGTTTTTTTAATCTTCTCCTGCAATGACTTATCGTACCAATACCCATGAATACCTACAATTTTCACGAAAGCATGGAAACTTCTCATGGATTGTTTTAAAAAATTTGATTATTTTTATGACGCTTACCTAGGTACATATCTCGTTTTAATTTTCGAGCTTACGTGGAACGGAACTCCCTGTTACCTACACCAAGCACCGAGGTAAGCCGTAATACGGGCAGATTACACAAATTGTTTCTTTCACTCAATGATACAGGTAGGTACATATCACATCTCTAGAAACCCCCCCCCCCACCGCAGGTGTATTACCAGTTGCATTCAGTACAAGCCCGGGGTACATATAATTCCACGGGCTGCAAACGAATGCTCCGCAGGATAACCCCTTACGAAGCCATGTACGGTTCCTTGGGAATAAACAATATTATATTTCATAAATCCGCTATTTTCGCCGAGCCCATTACTACCATCGCTAGCTCTTTGTTTTGGGTAGTCGTCGCCATCAAACAGTCACAACAACCGTCGTTTAGATCTTGGCGTACTTCTTGAAAGCAGCGAGCAGACCGCCAGTCGACGCGTCGTGGCCAGAGCCGTTGCCCTCCTCGTCAATCTCCCTAGACATTTGTTAGCAGCTGTATGGAATCGAATATTCCGATGGAACACATACTTGAGGATCTTCTTGGCAAGAACCTTGCCGAGCTCAACACCCCACTGGTCAAACGAGTTGATGTCCCAGACGGCACCCTCGACAAAGGTGACGTGCTCGTAGTAGGCAATCAGAGCACCAAGCTCGGCGGGGCCAATGTGGCCACCGACAAGGATGCTGGTGGTAGGGCGGTTGCCCAGGAAGACCTTGTGAGGCACAAGCTCGTCCGAAACGCCACCCTCGGCGCGGACCTGCTCGGCAGTCTTGCCAACCATCAGGGCCTCAGCCTGGGCCAGGTAGTTGGAGGCAAGCATCTTCTGGTGCAGGTTGTCCGAGATGGGGTTGTGCGACTGAGCAGCCAGAATGAAGTCGGTCGGGATCAGCTTGGTACCCTGGTGGACCAGCTGGAAGAACGAGTGCTGGGCGTTGGTGCAGGGCTCGCCAAACAGAATGGCACCGGTCGTGTACTTGGCTGACGAGCCGTCAGAGGTGACAGTCTTGCCGTTGGACTCCATGGACAGCTGCTGCAGGTAAGCAGGGAAGCGGTGCAGGTATTGGTCGAAACTGGTGGGAAAGAATTGTTAGTCGCCAAGATCATATCTCTCTCTCCCTCCCTCTCTCTCTCTCTCTCTTAAAAAAGAGGCAATACATACGGAGCAACCAGGTGAGTCTGGGCGTTGTAAAAGTCCGAGTACCAGACGCTCAGGACACCAGCGAGAAGAGGAATGTTCTTCTCGAGAGGAGTCTCACGGAAGTGCTTGTCCATCTCGTGGGCGCCAGCAAGGAACTTGTGGAAATTCTCAAAACCGACGTAGAGGCTGACCGACAGGCCAATGGCACTCCAGACAGAGTAGCGACCACCAACCCAGGACTCAAAGCCAAACATGTTCTTCTTGTCAATGCCAAACTTGGTGACCTCGGCCTCGTTGGTCGAGAGGGCAACAAAGTGCTTGGCAATGTCACCCTTGCCGCCGGTCTTCTCAAGGAACCACGACTTGGCAGTGTTGGCGTTGGTGGTCGTCTCGGCAGTGGTGAAGGTCTTGGAGGCGATCAGGAACAGGGTCGTCTCGGGGTCAGAGGCAGCAAGAGCCTCGGCCATGTGGGTGCCGTCAATGTTGGAGACGAAGTGCAGGGTCATGTCGGGGGCGCCGTAGTGCTTCAGGGCCTCGGTGACCATGACGGGGCCGCTGCAATATGGTCAGCATTCGGAATGGAAATGAGGAAAAAAGGGGTAAATCGAGGAAAGAACGTACAGGTCGGAACCGCCAATGCCGACGTTGACGATGTTGGTGAGCTTCTTGCCGGTGAAGCCCTTCCAGGAGCCACTGCGGACCTCCTCGCTGAACTCCTTCATGTGGTTGAGGACATCGTTGACACCGCCGGGGGTGTTGATGACGTCAACACCGTCAACAGTCATAGTCCAGGGCTCAGCACCAACATTGCGCAGAGCGGTGTGGTAGACAGCGCGGTTCTCGGTGAAGTTGATCTTCTCGCCCTTGAACATGCTCTCGCGCTTCTCCTCAACCTTGGCCTCGCTGGCCAGCTTGAGCAGCAAAGCGAGGGTCTCATCGGTCAAAAAGTTCTTGGAGTAGTCAAACAGGATCTCAGTCTCACCATCGCCGCTGGCAACGCCAGCGGGCAGAGTGAAGGTGCGAGTGAACTTGTCGAAACGCTTGGGGTCCTTGGCGAAGGCCTCCTTGAGAACAAAGGACTCGCCAACAGTGTTGCGGTGCTTCTGGAGCTCGCTCCAGGCGGGCAGAGAGCTGGCCTGCGGCATTGTGACTGGTGAGGGTGGACTTGGAGGTGGGAAGGGCTGGGTTTCGAGTCGAGTAAACGAAGCTGTAGATACGAAAAAAGGTGTTAGACAATCTGCCCACTTCTGTTTTGAAAAGGCACACAGGTCATAAATAAAAGGTTCATGAATAGTGCCTGGATATCCGCCAAGCAAAAACAAATTCCGGTGTGCACGGGGCTGAGGAGGAGCCCACATCCCATGGCAAAAGCAGCGGCTGGTGATGATGTTTATCAACTCCGGCGCTGATTAGCAACAAGAGCTCATGGGTACTCCGGCGGACCTCCGAACGTTCCGGCAAAAGAAGTGCAGATAAGAAGACAATGATCATGCGCAAAAAGACGGCCGGCTGACAGCTCAGCGGAAGCAAAGGCCGTAGGGGGCAAGAGCTTCCGCCGCGCCGGATGCCTGGAGCTTGTAAAGACGGCGGGTGTATACTTGGAAAGTCGTGTATTTCATACCTTTTTTCTTAAAAAAAAAGAGCTTCGATCAAGTGTTCAATAAGACAGGATCGGGTCTGAGAAAAGTAATTGGCTGGTTAGAAAACAAGCTGAGAGACGAGGAAAAGACTGAAAGGGAGAAAAAAAGAAGACTGGGGAGAATTTCAGCGATGGCGCAGGCGGGAATCATAAAATACTCCCCCCTCGTCGCCAGCATCGGAGACACCCAGGCTGGACTGGCCATGTGGATGGAGACTCAAGTGGACGGGCCCCCCCATGAAAGCGGTGCTGGGGAACAGCCGGCCAAGCAAAGCACCGAAGCGGTGCGCGCCAGCCAAGAGCTCCAATTTTGCTTTGTTGCCATTTGCAGGCAGTCCGCCCCAATTCCGGGAGGGTGGCGGCAAAAGTCCATTTGGTTCTCCACTCCCGGCAACAAATCGCTGCTAGGAGGAACAAGGTGGGCTTGAGTAAGGTCTTTTCTGGAACTGCATGCCGTTGCTGGGTGTTGCACTGAGACAACACCACTCTTCGACCAAAGCACCAATTGGCTACTCGCTGAAAAGCGGCGGGCACCAAAAACAAAAGTCATGCAGTTCTGGCCTGCTGCACTGGCAGCCTGACTTCATGATGGTGCAACGGCGAGATAATGCACGTGCTTTGCAAAAGCTACTCGTATGCGGTTACTTACATCGTGCAATGCGGGAGGGGGTGGGTGGTGTCGAGGACACAGAACTGTCGCAAAATGGCGAGGTGAAGCTTGAATAGACGGCAGGAAATGGGAGAAGAAGAGAGGAAGCAGGAAATCAGAAATGAAAGAAGGGGAAAGGACCGATCTTATGCAGCTTCTGTGTCAGGAACGGCCGTCCTTGGCTCCTTCCGTCGTTCTTACGTTGACAATGGTCCAAAACGGTTCGCAGCTTCCCTCTCCTTCCAACACGCGCTTTCTAAGGATGACCTATGGAGTAGTACGTGGCAAAGCTGTCCGCGGTACGGCAGGCACCTGTTTACTGTTCCGCCGGAGGAAAGTACTCCTTGCCAGCAGGAAGGAGCTCCTGGCAACGACGTAATGTAACGACCAATATGGAAGGTGCGGGGTGAGGGGCATTTCCTTCCCTGCCGGGAATCCAATCGCGCCTGACCTGCGCGACACCACTAGCGTCATCGAAATACAGCGAAAATAAAATTGTCATGCTCTTTGCACGCTCTTTGCGCTCTTCATTTGAGCCACTTTGCCGATTTTTGCCAGACGACCCGCTTCACCCACAGTTTAGCCGTCGCGGTAGAAAGGTGTGCGCGCTTCTGTTCCCCCCTGCAGCCTTCGCTCGGCGGAACCTGCTGAGTCATTCTTTGTCACCAGCACGAAAGCAGTCGAAAACGACAGTGTGCCACTACGTCATTCTGTTTACAATGCATAACCAAACACAAACCAGCTTCTTTTCCATAGACGAAAAATTCAGACACGTGGAAGCAAAGCCGACTTGAATAGCATGTCAAAGGGGTGAAAAAAAAGACATTGGTAAATGCACATGCGCCTAGTGCGATGTATAGATCGAAGGACGAGAGCAAGAACATGGGGGTGGAAATCAACAGCAGGCGTCAGGAGAGGAGCACACAAAAAGGCATCGTGGAAAGAACAAGAGATAAGAAGGCGAGTGAAAAAAAAGACGAAAAAAGTCAAGACGGCAGTTATCAGTGGACCGTTGAACGATGCAATGAGATAAAAAGAGGGATCAAACCAAGCAACGAAACAAAGCCGCAGCGCAATAACCCGTATATAGCAGCAGCTAGAATGATAAAAGGCGAATCACCCCGACAGCACTCATCTGTCGTCGTGGATGCTGCCCACAAACGATGGGTCCCTAACACTGCCACCTGCATCGCCAAGGCCAGCAATCGGCCGGTTGTAGCTGAAGCCCTCAAACTGGTACTGCATGGTCTTGGACAGCGGCTGCTCATCAACGTAGGAGTCTTGCGGCGCCTCGTTTGTGAACATGGGGTCGAAGTTTTCGGTGTCGCGGGCATCGATCTGCGCAACAGTTAGAAAGAGTAGGGATATGATTAAGATGGAAAAGTACATACCACATTCGGCTTAAAGGCAGGCTCGTACTTGCGCTGCAGCAGCTTGCGCCAATCTATGGCATCAAAGAAGCGGTGCGCCTTGATTTCTGCCGAGCCGTTTGCGCCCAGACGCTCTGCCGGGTTGCGGTTCAAAAGCTTCGTCAGCAGGTCCTTGGCCGCCGGCGGCACAATGTCGCTGCCCGGGAAATAGAGCGGCTCCGACAGAATCTTGCGGTACATCTCGTTGGTGTTCTCGTGGTAGAATGGCGGCAGGCCCGTGAGCATCTCGTACAGAAGCACGCCCAGGGTCCACCAGTCGACAGTCTTGTTGTAGCCCTGTCCCATGAGAAGCTCGGGTGCCAGGTACTCGGGAGTACCACAGAACGTGTTGGTGCGGTCCTCGTCCTTCATGTCCAGCTTGCAGAGACCAAAGTCGCACAGCGCGATGTGGCCCTGGTAGTCGAGGAGGATGTTCTCGGGCTTCAGATCGCGGTAGATGACGTTGAAGCCGTGAAGACACTCGAGCGCGCAGAGGAGCTCAGCGGTGTAGAAACGCGCCCGGTTGATATCAAAGCGCTGCTCCTTTTGCAGGTGGTGGAAGAGCTCACCGCCGTTGACAAAGGCAAGCACAAAGTACAGCTTCTCGGGGGACTGGAAGGTGAACTTGAGAGGAACAATGAACGGGTTGTTGATCTGCGCCAGCACAGACCGCTCAGCCAGGGTGTGGGCCACCTCGGACCGCGAGATGATGTGCGCCTTGCGGACCGTCTTCAGCGCATAGATACGCCGCGTATCCTTCTTGCAAACCTGCATGACCTTGCCGAAACTGCCCTTACCAACGACCTTGAGCAGGTCAAAGTCGTCAATGGTCAGCTTGCCAGCACGGTTCTCAACGTAGGTGACACCAATCTTGAGGCGGCCCTGGCCGTAGGCAACGTCGACCCAGTCGACGCCGCTGAAACCAAGCTGGCGCTCGCGGTTGGCGTGCTCAGCAGCCGCCTTTTCACGATCCTTCTTGCTGAGCTTGGGGTCCTCGACGTATGGCTGGCTCTTCTCAAAGCGAGGGTTGATGCGCGTAACACCAAGGAAGATATCTTGGCTACGGCCCGCCCCGGGCGGCGCGTTGGGGTTGCGCAGGTAGAGGTGGACAGCAAGCTCTGTGACACGCGAAACGTCAAACTTGTACTGGGTGTTGTCGCCGGCCCACAGGGGGTTCTCTGGTGTGCCCTCGACAGAGTTGACAAAGATCTGCATGCGGTCAAAGTCGATCAGGGCGTAGGGCATGTATTTGCCAGAAATACGGCCGTGGTTAGTGGGGACGCTGGCAAAACCGCTGCCTGCCGATGTTTGAGGGCGGCTCGAGCCGTTTGTGAAGCCGCCGGAAGGGCGCTGAGACGAGCTGGGCCGAACAGAGCCGGCAACAGCGCTGCCGATGGCGTTGCTTGTCGAGAGGGATGACTGGTGTTGAGGGTTGAAGATGTTGCGGTGCTGCTCAGGAAGAGCAAAGCCCTGGCCCTCGTGCAGGGTCACGACGAGAATGCCGGGTTTCGGGGGCTTGACGACATCGGTCTGGCTTAATGCCTCGGAAGCAGCTGTGGGAAACCAAATGTTAGCAAGAAACCTTTCGCGTGTTCCCGTCGCCTTTCCCCACGCTCCTCATGCTTTTCTTTGCCCTCTCTCTTTCCCCATTTGGTATCAATACATACCGATATTCTTGTTCGTGGCCGCTGTTGCGGTAGCGGGCGACGTGGTGTCTGCAGGAGACGGGGGAGCAGCCTTGTCATCCTTCTCCGGGGTAATGGTAGACGTGGATGTCGAGCGCGAGAAGTTGGCAAGAGGACCCAGATGAGTCTCCTTCAACTCTACGGGAAAAAATGCACGTCAGCTCTGGTCGACAATAAATAAAAATAATTCCCGTCAATCACAAAGAAGCGGTAGGATGGGACGAGGGCGAAAAAGTGGCTAGGTGAAAGTTTCGAAAGCCTTACTCTTGGTCAGTTTCCACGTCGACATCGTGTCGAAAGCTGTAGGGAGGGTAGTGACGGAGATTGGGTGTTGTCGTGCTTTCCGAGAATGGCAATCAGAAGTGCACACGATGAAGGACGGTGAACGCGTGCGTAAATGCGGATGAGGTCGGAATCGTGAATGCCGTCGATTCGATGCTAGCAAAACGCGAAGAGCGATCTGAATAACGCTGACCAAGCTGGGCGACGCTGCAGGAATCTGCGACAAAGGGCACACACGGGGAAAAGACCGCGCGGTGGCGGAATCGGAAGTGCGGTGAATATGATGGCGCAGTCGATGGTGCTGGATGTGGTTGGTGGGAATCAGCAAAGCAAAGGCAACAAGAGAGGGCAAATGCAAAAGAAGAGAGGAGGAACAAACACACAAACACCAAGAATGTGAGGGCGAGTCGTGTTTCGAAACAAGAGGGAAGGAGCGACCCGTACTTTCCTTGGTTGGCGGTGTCCCAAGGTTTGTCTGTACGGAAAGAACGAAAGGGGCAGGAGCGATGGGGCAGGAGGCGCTGCGTTTGCCCGCCAACCAGCCAAAGCCCCCCGGAGGACTAGTCTTGGAGGAGGGGGCGCCTCGTCCTAGCACGTACTACGAAGTATTGCGCAGCCACACCGCTGGGGAACCAGGCATGGCGGGGGTGGACTTTTGGTACAACAGCCGCTAGCATCCTGTGCTACCAGGTGCTAGAACTGGAAGGAAAGGCAGGAGCCAGCTGATAAGAGGCGCGCGCCTCTTATCAGCTGGCTCCTGCAACTTGTGGCCTAGTTTTTACAGCGCGGTATTTTAGCATCGTGCGGCCATTCCATTTTATTTTGGCATTGCCTCCAAGAATCTGCAGCACTGAAGGTGAAAAAAATACACTTCCCAACAATTTTAAAGATTTCGGTATGGAGTACGATGCTTCGCAAAAAAAACTGGTCCATGTGGCAACGGGTTTTCAGGGGCATATACGGAGTACGGAGTATTGCAGGGGTCGCAGGGGATGCTGTGGGGAGCATCACCATCACAGCGTCGATGACTAATGTCTGTCACGTGTGTGGTCATTTGTCTTTTGGCTTATATAATCTTGCCTTCATATTCGTCCATATTCATGCTTAAAATACCACGCGAAAAAAATGTCGGCCTCCAACATCGCCTTGAATTCAACTTGGCTAAGAACGCCAGGCTTCTTGCATGTAAAGTGCCACGGTGCTTCTTTGCACCTATTTCGGAATGTGTGTTGCTGGTCCGTTGGGGTTTGAATAGTTCGTCGCTCACTGTTGTTTTCGTCTCTCTTGATGAATCACCAAAATAATTTGATTTACGGAGATAGGCAGCACGTCTTATTCGCAGTTTACAGGTTTACAGTTTCCAAAATTCTCGGACACAGGAGTATTGAATTACGCATACCTATGTGAAATACATTCTTGAAATAACTCGTCTACCTATCTTACTCCGTACGCCGTATATTTTCCCCAGCCACAGTGAATTTTACGGAGTACGTAGGTGCCTCTCAGTTTATAGTTTTCTGTTGGGATCCAATAACTACGTCTATATTTATATAGGTATGGCGTGCCTCTCTCTCTCTCTCTCTCTTTATTTTATTTTATTTTATTTTATTTTATTTTATTTTATTTTATTTTATTTTATTTTATTTTATTTTATTTTATTTTATTTTATTTTATTTTATTTTATTTTATTTTATTTTATTTTATTTTATTTTATTTTATTTTATTTTTTTTTATTTTATTTTTTTTTATTTTTTTTTATTTTGCCCCCTCCCCTTCTTCCTCCTTTTTAATTTCTTTTTATTTTTTTTTTTTGGGGGGGGGGGGGTTGAAAGTTTTTCTCTCAGTACCTAAATAGAACCCCGCAATGGAAGGAGAGAAAAACCCGGCTCATTGATAGGCCTTTTTTTACGAATAAATCCATATGGGTAGTACCTATCTTGGGTTCCACGATGAGAAAATGTTAATCGAAAAACAAAAATTAGGTATCGAAAAAATACACTTAGGTGCTTCGTATGTAATCAATAGAAGCCCATTTTTGTAGGTAAATGCATTTCATTATCTCGGAAGGTCGATGAGAAACTAGGTCTTCAAATGGATAACCCCGCAATGAACTTCGATCTCCAAAGAATGGAAATCAAGCTACCTAGGTAGGTATGGAAGTCCGAGACTTCCATGGCTGTTCCTCGGCTCTTCAGCTATTATCTACGGAGCCTGGGCCACGAGATAACTATAATATCTACAGCGTATACTCCGTACACGAAATAACCAACACAGCCCGGCTCTTATGCGCAGGTCATTCATTCACATGATTTAAACGCAATAGATGTCATCGTTGCGCGCAGGACACGCATGAGACTTAAAGCTCACATTCCGGACGCCGGCTCTCCCTTGGTCTTATCTCATCTGCAACATGCATTGTCTCACAATAGAGTGAAAAAACCACGACGCGCCAACTTGCCGATCGTGCCTTCCCGTTAATTTCAGACTAGCCCTTGTTAGGGCAATCGCACGAAACAGAATATACGCAGACCGAGGCACACCAGACGGGCCGTAAGAGCTGGGTAGCATCATCCGGTTAGCCATTTTTCAAAGCCAGATAATGCTCGCAACTAGCAGCGCTCTCATTATATTTTGCGTATGGCAACGGAGTCTTTAAAAGAATAAGACGACGCAAAAGTTGTGAGCGCCCGCAGGGTGTTCTAGGGTTTACACCGTTGTGTACCTGAACTGTCAAATTGGGAAGTACCCCCCCATATTTCCACTTTCAGAGAGGGAGAGGTAAGATACTTCCGGGATGTATTTTTAAAAGTGTATCACGCTGGAACCAACACATGAATCCCCCATCCATCATGTCGCGCGTCAATGTGAGAAACCTGGAAAATGCATTGAAGATTCAACAGCTCGGCGGCAGGAGCCAACATCGAGAAAAGAATGCCTCGGTTCACCAGGCGCGGAACTCAACATGAAGAGGTCAGCGTGGATACTAGGGGCATGATTCTACGCAGCCCTACCGAGTCTACGCGGCATGGCTTGATCCCTGGATATTTGCCATGTCTCTCGGGGGAGCTACGGAGTATTTTGCGCGCGCCTATTACCCCGTAGAGAGTTTCAACCGTGCATCAAAGTATGGCTGATTGGCAGAGGTAGCCTGCCAAGTAAAAGGTAAATGTCACAGGGACCCACAGCGTGTCCCTGGGACCCTTCGGAAGACGTGCGCGAAACTAGGTAATCTACCAAGTGTACGATACTCCGTACATGCAGAAGGAAAAAAGAGCCCCCTGTGGCAAGATGCGCTGGCCAGTCGCACCTGCCGTCTCGTCTCTCAAACTCCCTAGACCGCCCTGGTCCCTGTTGTCTCCACGCGAAGGACGGCCCGCCTTCTTCTTTTAGAAGGAGCAATGACAAGTGCGAAGCGACCGTAGGGAAAGTGCGACGGAGTGGGAAAAAGGGTCGTATTGCACGCGATACAAGCAGTATGGCGCCGGTCGTATCGCGTCAAGAAAACTGGGCAGATGGCGATCATCGCCCCAGAACACTTGGCAGGGGCCACCCGATGGCCAGATATTTACACATACAGCTGTGGCCCGCTGCTATCTCGTTGGAGTTGCCGAGGCTCTCTGGTCTCCCGTATCTCATCTGATGCTCTTTCCTTTTCGTTGTTCCGCCGTGCTGTCCTGCTCCTTTCTTTGATTTTTGTTATTTAACACCGGTCCGCTCCTTCCCGGATACTTCGCTCGTATCCTCCGCTCGCTCTTTCGGTTTTCAAACAGCCACACTCTTTCCCATCACCTTCCCTGTCTTGGGAGCACCTTCCCTTATACCTCTCTTTTTGATTTATCCATCATCTCTCTTGCCCCCCTAAGCGCTGGAGCACAGCACTTCAGTACAATGCGGTTCAACACTCTCACCTGTGCCGCCATCGTTGGTGGCATGGCTCTCGAGGCAGCTGCCGGCCCCGTCCCGGCAGCTGACAGACGCCGGTCGCCTGGTCCTCGCGTTTCTGCTCCTGGATTTCACCCCACGAACAACGGCGGTCCCACCAAGCTGCCGACATTCACAAAGCGGGAAGTCCCTGAGACGCACACCATGCACGAGCGTCAGCCCGACTCCTGGGCCAGCCGCTGGACCATTGTTGAGCGGGCACAGTCGGATGCCATTCTGCCCATGCGCATCGGCCTGAAGAGCCGCAACCTGGACGCCGGCCACAAGCGCCTGATGGCCGTGTCTGACCCGTCTTCGGACAGCTACGGCCAGCACATGTCGGCAGAGGAGGTCATTGATTTTTTTGCTCCCCACAAGACGTCTGTCGACACCGTGATGGACTGGGTTGTCAAGGCCGGCATTCCGCGTGAGCGCGTCTCTCTGTCTGCCAACAAGCAGTGGGTGCAGTTTGATGCTACTGTGTCCGAGGCCGAGGATCTCCTCATCACTGAGTTCCACGTCTTTGAGCACATCGAGACGGGTGCCGTTGATCTTGCTGCCGACAGCTACCACCTCCCCGTGGACGTTCAGGGCCATGTCGATTATGTGACGCCTGGCATCCGTCTGCGGAGAGACCCCGCCAAGGCCGAGGCGGACCGCCGCCGCAAGAGCCGCCGTGACCTTGCAGACAAGCCGGCCAGAAAGTCCAGTGCCAGACCGATGCACACCGATATCCAATACATGGGCTCCGGCATGCGGCTGCCGCCTACGGACGGCAGCAACTGCGACCTCTTTGCCACGCCCCAGTGCATTCGCGGTGAGTGTTTGACCGTGCCAACTGGCCTGAGTTTTTTTTTTTTTTTTTTTTTTATCCTGTGTGAACTTGATTTGCGGAATTCAAATTGCTGACCCGACAGCCCAATATGGCATCCCCATGAACAATGTCGCCTCCGAGGGCAACCAGCTGGGCATCTACGAGGCGCTCGCCCAGCACTACAATAAGGAGGACCTTGACCAGTACTTTAGCGTGCTGGCCCCGAATGTTCCCAACGGCACGTACCCGGAGAACCGTCTGGTCGACGGCGCTTTTGCCGACACGACCAACCGCACGTTTGCCGGCTCCGAGGCCGACCTCGACTTCGAGGCTGCCATTCCCCTCATTTACCCGCAGAGCACCGTGCTCTACCAGGTCGACGACGAGTTCACCGAGGTGGGCTACACGACCGGCCAGGTTCCGTACATGGGCTTCTACAACACCTTTTTCGACGCCATCGACGGTTCTTACTGCTCGTTCAGCGCCTTTGGCGAGAAGGGCGACTGCACCGAGGCCGAATGTCTGGACCCCATCTACCCCAACCCCTTCACCAAGGACGGCTTCCAGGGTGCGCGCCAGTGCGGCGTGTACAAGCCGACCAATGTCATCAGCATCAGCTACGGCGGTGGCGAGCTCGACCTTCCTGCCTTTTACCTGGAGCGCCAGTGCGCCGAGATTATGAAGCTCAGTCTGCAGGGTGTGACCGTTGTGATGGCGTCGGGCGACAGCGGCGTTGCACAGGCCGCGTTCGATGGTGGCAACCGCGACGGCTGTGGTGACCACGGCCAGGTCTTCTACCCCGACTTTGGTGCTACCTGCCCCTATGTCTTGGCTGTCGGTGCCACCGTCATTGTTCGCCCTGGAGACTCGAAGCCGCCTAGCCCGTCGCCGTCGTCTGGCGCCGCAGGCCCTATGCCCTCGAGCTCCCAGTCCCCGACGCACAACAGCACCGCGCCCACCAAGAAAGCGAACATTGTGAGCGAAGTCGTGGCTGAAGTGGGCAAAGTTGTGGATGGCGTCGTGGGTGGCGTCGTGGGTGATGTCAAGGACGCGCTGTCTCTGCAAGAGGTGGCTTCGATCAGGTTTGGCTCTGGCGGCGGTTTCAGCAACTACTTTGCTCAGCCCGACTACCAGTCGCAGGCGGTGGCCAACTACTTCTCCCAAGTGACGCTGCCCTTCAAGGGTTACACTGATCTTGGTGGCCGCAACTTTACAAAGGTTGGCGACGGTGTTTTCCACCTGGGTGGCCGTGGCTACCCTGACGTGGCAGCTATTGGCGACAACTTCCCCGTCGTGGTTGGCGGCGATTGGGGCTTGATTGGCGGCACGTCGCTGGCGGCCCCCATCTGGGCCTCTGTTCTGACGCTGATCAATGAGGAACGCATTTCCATGGGCAAGAAGACTGTTGGTTTTGTCAACCCGACGTTTTACGCCAACCCGCACGTGTTCAACGACATTGTTGTGGGCTCGAACCCCGGCTGTGGCACTGGAGGTTTCCCTGCAGCCAAGGGCTGGGACCCTGTGACGGGCCTTGGCTCGCCCAACTTCCCGGCTCTCATCGAGCTCTTCAGAAGCCTGCCTTAATGATCTCTGGGAGTTGATCTCTCTCGACATTTACGTTGCACTTATGCATGGCAGTTTTTTGTTCTTTTTCATTTCTTTTCATTCATTTTTTTCTTCATACATACCTAGATAGACTGCACCATATTTTATATTTTCTTTCGTCCCACCCCCTTTTTTTCTCATTCTTTATCTTTTTTGTCGTTTTTTGTTCGTTTTTGGATTCATATCCATTGAAGCACGTGGCGTCTTATATTTTGAGTAACTCGCCATCCATTGGAAATCAGACACTCATTTAATTTATTGTTATGGACACCTACTGTGGTCAAAGGATCATTTGGCATCGTGAAGGGCATGGGGGGGATATCATAACGGTCATTATATAGGTTATGTACAGGAAAGCGCGACAAAGAGCATGACAATGGGGTGCGGGAACAGCAGCCTGTGCTGCAAGATACCTACCTAGGTAGGTACCTAGGTTCGCCAACTTACGCCCTCTCTGTGACCTGCACCCACATGTCTCTTTGCAAAAAGAGGTTGTGGTTGAGCTGGGTGAGGGGGTTCAGAGGGTAGACGAGCTGCATGTCGAAACGACGGACGAGCTCGACCAGCACCTTGTTGAGCTCCAGGAACGCAACTGTCTTGCCAGCACAGGCCCAGCGGCCGTATCCGAAGATGAGGTCGACGGTGCGGCGCATCTTCTGGAGCCGAGCCACTTCCGCCTTGTCGCCGTCTTGAGCAGCAGCAGAGATCCACCGCTCCGGACGGAAGACGTCGACATCGTCGCCAAAGATATCCTTGCGACGGGTCAGGGCCCAGTTGCTGGGAGCAATTCGGGTACCACCGGGGACGAAACGGCCGTCGTCCAGCGTGTCGCCCTGGGGCGGAACCTCCTTGAAGGGCAGACCGACAAAGGGCGGGTGGATGCGCAGGGCTTCGAGGATGACCGCCTGGAGGTAGGGCAGCTTTTCGGCGTCGGCGGCCTTGATGATGGAGTCGCGCATTTTGCCGGCGCCGAGGCCAGCTGCGTCGATCTCGGCACGAAGACGGCCAAGCACGCGCGGCGTGGTCATGACATAGAGCAGGGCCATGCGGATGGCGGTGGCCGTGGTGTCGGAGCCGGCGATGATCTGGAAGAGCGCCTCGGTCTCGCACTCGCGCTGGGACAGGCCATTGCGCACAAAGGCGCCGAGCATGTCGCGACGGTCCTTGGCCTCGGGCTTGAAGCGCTCTGCGACAATCTCCCGGGCGACGGCCATCAGACGGCCAACACCATTCTTGTCGGTGAGTTTGGGGCCCGCCAGCGACAGGACAAGGGGCGAGGCAACGATGCCAGCAAGGGCCGGAATCTCGCCGCTCATTTGCATCACGGGAGCAATGCTGACAATGATGCTCATGTAGCTGTGGACGTCTTCTTCACGCTCGAGGAAGCCAAAGACTTGGCCAAAGGCTACTTTGGTGATGGAGTCGAGGGTGAAGTACTGGGTCATCGTGGCCAGGTCGACGGGACGTCCGGGTTCAAGATAGCGGTCGCGGAGGATGCTGATCCACTGGAGCAGGACGGCGTCGATCTCCGTCTCGAGAGCTGGGTTCTCGCGTCCAGCGTACGCCGCGGCCGTGCGGCTCTTGAGCAAGTCGTGGGCCGCATTATCGCGGAGGCTGAACATGGAGTGCTCATAGGGATCGAGACGGTTGACGTCGTACCAGTTGGAGCGGCGGTACTGGGGCTGGCGAGTGGCCGAGAGACGGCGAATGAGCTCGGGGTCGCTGGTGATGAGCTCGTTGGGGCCAATACGGGCAACAGAGCCGTAACGAAGGCTGATGTCCTTGTAGTAAATCTCCCACATGCGGCTGCTCAGCGCTGTGCGGGCCATGTAGAGGTAGGAGAACGATGCGAGGCGCGGGCCAGAAAAGGCACGAAGCTTCCGAGCCGCGATGATGGCCGTGACGGCATAATAGACGATGCCAGCAGCGGCCAGAAAGCCCCAAAAGAGGCCCGACGTCAGGAGAGCCATGCCACGACAATGACAAAAAGCTACTGTCCTTTTCTCCTTCTTCTTTCCTCTCTTGAAATCTGATTTATATCCTTTTTTTTGTATGCAGGATAGATGACTTTGGTATGCCGATGGTAAGACAAGTTGTACGCAATGATTGTGTGACGGTGGACAGCCGATGGGCACACGTTGTTGACAGCTTTATGGGCGTAGACTGGTGACAGGTCCCTACTTGACTTTGAACAAGATGTGAGAAAAATGTGATGAGCTTTTCACACGGGCAGGAGGGGTGGACATATTTAGAAGGGGCGGATATGGCCCACAGCAGCAAGAGGCAGGAGGAGTCTCTGGCAAAGAAAAGAGGGTAAAAAAAGCTGCCAACTAGAACTGCCAAGTCCCTCCATATTGCTGCGGCCTTCGTATATCATGGACTCTGGCATTTTTTACAGATGAACCTACTCCGTACGGAGTACGGAGTATGGAGGTGTGCTAGCCAAATTATCTGTTTCCTGTTTTGGACGGGAACCTATAGAAGATTCCAATGCGGAAAACAGCCTCTCTCTCTCTTTCTCTTCCCTCTCTTTTTCCTCATTTTCCATTTCATGGTCTTCCGTCGGGAAGGGCGGGCGAAGTATGAGGAATGGCAATGACCAGCCATTTTATTCGTCACATCCAGTGCCCTGTGACAAGTATTGCGTCGTCTACGTGGACACATACTCCGTATACACTCGAGAACGATGGTGTGTACGCCACAAAAGAACGATGCTCTACGAGTAAGGAGACGAGTTCCTGGTGAGGTATGCATGCAGGGTTGCACTGAAGCAGGCGAGTAGCCGTCGCTGCAGGGACCTTTCCGGGACACACCAACGCTACGGGCATAAGCGAGGGTAAAAGCGAGCAGCGTCGAGTGGGCTAGCCGAGCAGATGCCAACGGTCTTTTTGGGGGGGTTTTTTTCTCTTTTCTTTTTCTTTTCTTTTCTTCCTGATAGGCGCCGAGCCATTGTGGGGATAGGACTGCGGTTTTGTGTGGATTAAGCATGGACAGACAGCTGGAGATGTGGAGAAGAAGATAGAGAGAGGGAGGAAGGGAGAGGAGACAGTGGAGACCTACAAATTACGGAGTACACACGGCTTACGAGTACTTGTACGAAGCAGGGCAGTTAGGGTCCGTATGTGTGATTTGAGTCGATGAGGGGGAATGAGGAGAAAGAGGAGATGTGACGACTCCGAAAGGAATGACGACTGATCAAATTCTTACGCAAAGAGGAAGAGGATTGAAAATGCACGTATAACTTCCCGGTGGTGGTTGCTTCTCTGGCCCAAAGACACCCTTAGCTGCCAGAACGGGCAAGGAGTAGCCAATAGAGGGTGGCTGAAAAGTACAATAGTCGAGAATCAAGGTGGAGCGGATACTGAACCGGTGAGAAGCTGCAGACAGGGGAACAGACAGATCCTGCACTTGCTGGTTTTTTCCCCGAGCTTCGAGTTTCTTCTCCTGTTTCTGCGAAGACCCCTGGCTGCTGTTGGGACTGCAGTGGGTGTGAGAGAATTCGTTATTAGGGGAGCAAGGCAGAGACGATCATAATCCGGACGACATCTTGGGAATCCTAGCTTGTCGTCTGCCTTGGCAGGACTCAGCTGGAGTTTTTTGAGTCTACTCATCTCCAAGCACACTAATTCCATTTGTTGCGCTTGTTGGTGCTTTTTCTGAAACAAATCTATCGTACGAGGGTCCGTGTCTTGGAGTGGACCAGATAGCCGATAGGAAGCGAAGAAGACCGAGAGACAAATAATGGAGACGAAGAAAACTGACAGTTGAGAGAGAACGCAACATAACATGAGCAGAAATGCCGATAGCTTTCCAAGAGTGGCCAAGTCTGGAGTGAGTTGCCGGCGGCAAGCAAGTAACCATGGTGCGTCTGGACGCAGGAGTACCCAGGTACCTGGAGAGGCAAAAGAAAGCACCCAATTGTCGGGTGGGAGAGCGTGTGTGTCTGAGAAAGAAAGATTAGTGGGGCACGAAGACACTCGTATGCGGGACGAAAAGAAAAGCGGCAGAGTGTACATGTACATGTAAATATGCGCAAATGTAAAAGTGAGTTGGCATTTTGCGGAAAGCGCACTTCCACCCCGGCAAAGATAGAAGGAACGAACTTTGCGTCTTACGGCACTTGCCGCTGTGACAGGCAACTAGACGTGCTGTTCAGCGGAACAATCCGTCACCCTATGCGCTACTAAATTTAGGTTCCTTCCAAAACGGGCAAACAAAGACCCTGCTCAAGACCACAATGGACAACTAACAACGGCAACAAAGGGAATGTGCATCTTTGATACAAGGGCAGCCTGCAGGACACTATATAGAGTGGGTGGCATCGCCGGTGTCGACGGATACGGACAAGAGGACGCAGATGAAGGTCGAATTTGTCGATTGCCCATATTAGTAGCTATTTCCGGGACAGGCCGCCGCCAAGATCCATCAGAACCGCCATTTGACTCCACTGACACGTTTCCTACAGCCACCTCAATCGATCACAGAATCCACTAGATCGTCTAAATTTCGCCACATTATTGTGCCTCACAATGGTCGCCATCATTCCGACCCTGGGCCGCCTCGCCATCATCATCATTCTCGGCCTCGTTCGCTTGGGCCTTATTCTTCTGCCATGGGTTGTCAGCTTTGGCCTTCTCTTTCGTGCAAACCCGCTACTGACCAACTGTGCGCGCTACTGGCTTTCTGAAGCCGGCTGGCTCACCGAGGCCGCCCTCGATCGCCTCCTGCATCAGCGACAGGCGACAGCGAGAAGAGCGGCACGTCGCCTTTGCTCAAACGGCGACCATGGAAATTTTGAGGAGACACGGATGATTGTCCGAGAGCATGTTCGCCGTATCACTGGCGCTATTTTCATGGCCGCAGTGCTGACTCTTGTAGTGTCGCCATTCAAGGGTTTGATTCCCGCATCAGAACTCTCCATGGCAGACGTTCAGATCAAATCTTCCCCTATCATCGAGCCGCGTCCCGTCACAATAACCACCGTCAGTACCTGCATCGAAGACCATTGTCTTATTGGCGACGGGCACGCCCAGAAGCCGACGCCTCCGCCACCTGTGGCCGTTTTGGGCCGTGATTATATTGTCAATGGAGACGTAGACGATATCGACGTACCAAACGCTGACTGCGACCAATATTGGGTGCAGGATGTGCTTTCATGGCGGCATCGGTATCAAGATGACCGCTGGTAGGTAAGTCTGTAGAGTAGGTACCTAGAAAAAAACAAAGAGTAATAAAACGATAGAGTTGGCTTTCTTTGTTTTGCACGAGGCTGTATCTTTAATCATTGTGCATCTCTGTGCAGCCAACAACAAAGGGTGTGAGCCGTACATATAATAATAAAAAGAAGACCCAAATAAATCTCCTTTGAACTTTGTCTCTTTGTTTGCCTGCTTTTCCCGCCGTTTTCAGACAGCGCAGTAGGAGAAACAACCTAACAATAAAGTTCAAGTAGCCGCCCACGTCTTGTCTGTTCAGAGACGGAGGCTTGCACGAAATTTTTTCACTCGCTTTCATTCAATCCATCAAACTTTGTTTTTCGATCCACCAAAACATTCAGCCGGCTTTGCACTTGCTTCTTCTCACCTACATTCATACTATCATTCATCTCCATCATCTCCATCATCCCCCGTTCATCATGGCACCGGGCCAGAACAATCAGCCTGACCAAGAGGCAGGCACCGGCCTCAACAACCAAGATTTGCAGCAGCAGCAAGGCCAAGAGAGCTCCGAGACACACTCCGAGCAGCTTACAGGACCTGGCGATACGACTGACGCAACTGATGCGGAGCATGTTGATACAAGCGAGCAGACTGGGGAGGAGGAGGGAGAAACAACCACGATGGATGTGCAGCTGCCGCAGGCAGCCGCCACTGCGACTGTTCTTTCGACATCGTCACCGCCCCAGGCCACGGGGCCAGTTACAGGAGCAGCGAATAAGAGAATGCTGACTCCCGAAACGAGCCCCGAGGCCGCGACGCAGCGAGCGTACATCCTTGCGCACATGCCGCAAGCGACAGGTGCTCCCACGGGCCTCGAGGCCGAGCTCAAGCTCTACACCATGTCGCAGAGCACGTTTTTCATGATGACGGAAGCGCACCGCAACGAGAACGTTGAGACTCTGAAGCAGATGCGAGGCGTTCTTCGCCAGCAGGCCGCCAACCTGTACTCTGTGGAGCCGGACCTGGCCATGAGAATCATGAAGACGCACAGCCCTGCCCTCTACCCCGATGCACCTGGTGCGCCGCCCGACATCCCCATCGACCAGCAGGTCAAGATTGACCGCATGAGCAAGGTTGTCGCCGACAGCGGTCTCCCGCAACACGTGGACGTGGCGCACGGCATTCTCGGCACAGAGGATGTGATGAAGCGCATGGGCTACGCGGACGAGGGCAAGCTCAAGAAAGCTCACGATGCCGAGATCTCGCGGCTGAAGGCTGACCACAGCTTGAAGCAGAGAGAGGCTATCATCGAGGCTCGGGCTGAGAAGCAACGGCGCATTCTCACGGAAAAGAATGTCGTCACGAGCGACAAGAGCCGAGAGAAGCAAAAGCTTCAGAAGCAGCGACAGGTTGCGTTTGATGAGGCGCTGAAGAACCTATTCGACAAGGACGTCCCCCTGGACGAAGACTTGTTTGACGAGGAGGGCCGCGCCCCCGACGAGGTGCCCCCGCCGAACGAGGGCCCGGAACTCGTGTCGGATGACGACGAGTACTACGATGCAACGGGCCGCAAGTACAATGCCAACACGGTCAACGGTCCTCGCCGCCCTCTCCATGCCACTGATACTCGCAGCAGCGCGGAAAAATACAAGCACATTGCTGCGCTGCCGTACGAGCAGCGTCTGCACCAGCTCGGCGCCGGCATGAGCCGCGACGATACCTGGGACCAGTCCGAGTCGGAGGAGGAGGAGCACGACATTGAGAGACCCCGCAAGCGCATCCGGGTGCCTTCCACTCACAAGCCCAAGTTGTCGGAATACCGCAGCCGCCGGCACTTGTTTCCCGCTCACGCATCGGCCGCCGAAGCCCTTATCAACGCCCCCGACGACTATGCCGGCTGCGAGGAGTATGCCGAGTGGGAGCAGCGCCACAACCGGAATGCCCCGGCCGTGCTCAGACGGAACTGGCTCCCGATCAACCCATACTATCCCTGCGTCCCCTTCCCGGGCTTCACCACGAAGCTGCCGCCGGGACCGATTGCGGAGGACGACAAGTATCCCGATCCACCAGAGGAGCCGCCGCTGCAGCAACCCGATGCTGTTCCGGCATCTAAATAGGGCCGACTGGGGATCCATGAGAGCTTAGGTTTGTGAAAGGGTGCGGGCGTGGCTTTTTGCCGTAGGTAAGATACCTAGGTATCGACCAGGGCCCCAATGGAGAACCCGGAATGTTGTGGGTTGTGGGAACGGAGGACGGGAAATTCGGAAAACAGCGACGGGATATATGACGTAGGTACGTATTACAGAATGACGAGAGAATGAGAGACACTGAGCAAGAAACGCGCATCAGAATTGACAGCCACAACTTACGATATGGAAAAACGTGCAAAAATAGCCATGCGAAAATAAAAATAAAAAAATAAAATAAAAATAAAATCCTACTCACCGATCATCCAGAAACCTGTTATTTCTGGAACTTTAATACCCCAGGCAGGATAGAGTATGAGATACCTACGTACCAGGTAAGGAATGACAAATCTGCCCGGTAAAATGCTTTCCCCAGTTCCATTATCCTGGAGAATTATGAGAGAATAAATACGATCTGTACGCAGGTGTAAACATTGTCTTGGCAGAGCGAGAAACAAGAACCGTGCACTTACTGAAGAAGAGGGTAACAGATAACAAAGCACATCTGCAAGGCACACGTAAGAATGCGATTCTTCACAATGATACTCATTTTCAAGAAAATAAGCATAGGTATGCATAATACGAGTAACCTAGAACACCCTGTGAACACCCTGTCAGCATGGGTCTGGCCCGTAGATATGACAGGGAACAAGGGCATTGTTCCCGAACCGCCAGCTTCCTTTTTTGTCTTTTTAGGAAGAAAAGAAAAAAGGTGAACAGTCTTGGGGATTTTGTGGCGGGCCGGCTTTTGTGTCATTCATGCTGATAAAGTTGTCTTTGAGTGACTGACAATGGGATGAACACGTTGGGGCAGACGACAAAGACCGTTCGCTGGGAGGAATACAATTCTTTATGACCGCAACATTGCCATTGTCTGTTTCAATGTTGTCGTGCTCCGCCCATCACTGTAAAATATTGTGAACAAGAAACCGGGAATCAAGAACAGTGCTCATTGTTGTCCACGAGCCGCGAAGAAACAGGCTCATCGTGATATATAGAGGAGGCTCTGCACGATTGTCTGTTTTCATGAACTCTTTAGCCATTAGACACTCCCGCCTGTTCAAAAACAACAATACTGAAAAATTACACCGTACGATTTTACAAACACACGCTACAATATGGCGCCACTAACAACAAACGCCCGCCAGGCACACCCCAGCCGCAGTAATTCGGCCAGAGTTGACACAGGGGTCAGAGCCAGAGCAGCAGCCCCCCGTCCTGACCTGTACAATCGCAGAACAACGACCGCGGTCGAGCGGAGAAACGCTCGGCGTGCGTCATTGAAAGAAAAGCTGATTGCAGAAGCCATGGCCGTACCTGGCCACATGACGCGGTCACGCACTCGTGCCCTGGCCGAACTCCTTGCCAATCTGTCTCCAGGTACGTATCTGTTGAGCCAAAAGGAGGATATGCAGAGGCAGAGCCGGCAACTTTGTGCAGAGACGGACACGGAAAGTGAGGAAGATGCAGGTGAGCTGCTGGCCGAGGATTGGGACGTCGAAGCAGTGCCTCCTCCGCGGGAAGTACAGCAGGCCGTGCCGCCTTTTGAAAGTTGCGGACCACACCGCTGCGGGCAGCACCACCACCAACACCGCCACCAAAGCAGCAACAACAACATCGACGACAGATACCCAGACGAATACTGTCGTGACTGCAACAGTTTTGTTCACGAAGCGCTTGCGCACGCTCTTCCCTGCGGCCATGTGCTGTGCCGCAACTGCCTGATAGCTCTCGTAGCCCGTATTGAGCAGCGCTGGCTGGACCACGCTGCCCGTGAGGAGATTGAACAGCACCTGTATGAGCACTTTTATGGAGTCCAATACGGCCAAGACGGGGACGAGTTTTCCTGGGCCGATGACCATGCCGAACTCGGCCTGTCGCCCTCGCTGAGCAAGGCCCGTGAAGTCGCCGGTCTCTTTTGCTGCGGCATGGACATGCACCTCGACAGATTTATGCCATGCATGGGCAGCTCCTCGGCAGCAACGTACTGGCTCATCTATGAGTCGCTGCGCTGGCCGCCAGACGCCATGCGGCACCGTTGCGGCTGGCCCGATTGTGGCTCCCTGCTCGCGCCTGGTACGCAGTATGAGCGGCATGGCGGCACCCTCTTTTACTGTGTAAAGTGTCGGGCATGCTGTCGCTTTATCCGTGAAGGATATACCGTACCAGCATCAGGCTAGGTAGATCTTTTTTTCTTTCTTTTTTTCTTGTTCGTTTTCTTTCCTTTTCAATTCCGATAGGAGTCTGCATGATGAAAAATTAATGATTGTTTGCACTTTTGATCTTTCAGTAACTAATGTCCGTGCCGTGAACAACTAATGCACAATTTCTTATTTGGGCGAGAGTGTTTCCTCAACGCCTACGGAAGATTTGATCCGCCACCTACCTACGTCGTAGCTAAAAAAACGGCACTTCTTGTTTGACAGGTGGCCTGAAGGATCAAGGTATATGGGATATCAGCACCTTAAATTTCTCAACTTGCGGTAATCTACATGACGACTCGTAGCTAACCAAAAATTGAAATGAAAGGGCATGAAACAAGAATTTGATGCATGCGTGAGAGAGGACAGAGAAGGGGTCACAGTGGTCCTTACGAGAGACACATGCATGAGCAGAATATGCATAACCGGAGGATGGCAATTAGAATTGGACGGCATTTTTGCATTTTGATTTTGGTGTGAACGGAAAATGCTGTTCCCATGGAAAAGAAAAAAAAAAGACCATGTTATCATTGGCCTGATTATTATTCTACGAGGATCCTTGATGGATCATTTTCGTGCTTGCATTTGCAGGACACGACAGTTCTGATATGGAGGCTTTGCATGTCGTGCCGGCCTCCGGGGATTAATACGGGAATTAACAACATGCTGATTTTTCTCACTTTTGTCCCCTACCTCCGTACATGCTGTTCCTGACTTTACCATGTTTGCCGAACGGCCGTTTGCCCTGTTATGCGTTACTCGCACGGAGAAACGAGTGGAGGAATAGAAAGAGTCCATAGAAAACAGGCAAGATGCCGAATAAAGTCAAAAGGAGATCCCACAGGGAACCCAAGAGTAACAGTGAACAAGAAAGTCAAAAATAAATGGAAACTAAAGACACATGCACCCAAAAATAAAAAGAGACATAAATAACCTCAATGACGTGAAAATAAGGACAACTATGGGGCAGGGATGCGTCTTACTGCCGTAATCCTTATTTAACGTTGGATTCGTCATGGGAATTGCTGCACTACGGCTGTTTTACAAAGCATGTTTTGTCTTGCTGCAAGGCAAAAAGGGGTTGTCAATACTTAGGGTTAGGTGGTGGGCTGTACGGAGAAGGGTGAGGCAAAAGCTTAGCGTCATTTCCACCTCCACGGGCCTGACAAGAACTCCACGGCAGGCAAGGCGTGTTGGACCAATCAGCACTCGGAGCAGCCCACTGCAGCCCACTAAAAACGACTAAAATCGCTTGCGGCCCGGCAGGTCTTTTGCCGATTTCAAGCCATCCACCCCGCCTAAATCTGACAGCCCGCCTATTCTCGACTAGTGCGCTCCTAGCTCTGGCGGCCCACACTGTGTTCCACCGTTACCTTCAACGCTTTTTTTGGGTGCAACGTAGCCGTCATCCGCGCCTTCCAGGGCTGTTTTGCGCCGACGTGTGCCGTCTGCGCCTTCCTGCCAATGGAAGGCACCACATCCGTAGTTTTTATTCCAAATGTAAGAATACGTAAGACAAGTACGCATATACGATCAACGGCAGGTGCACCCTGTATCCCGATCGCCCCTTCTCCTTTCTCACTCTCAACCCAATTTTTTTTTTTTGGCTCGTCATCCCTTTCCTTTTGCATTGAGAGCCATTGTATTAGCGGTATGGCCGTCTCCTGTCACGCTGTGGTGTCACCCACCCCTTAACACTCTCACGCACTACACTTTTACTCTCTTTGAAATACCTACCAGCAGGCTGTACGAATGGCATGGTCTAGCACGCTCAAACACAGCCAAGATATGTAAGATACGTACTGCTTATTACGACGCATGCGAGACCAAGGCAAGCGTCCTGGTTTGCGCCTTCCTTGCCTTCCCTCTCCTCCATTTTGACAACGGGCACAACTGGCCGAGGAGTCCACCTTCCTAATTCTGCAGACAGGACCTGCCGCGCGCCCCATGCGGCTAACAACAAGCACACGACCTAGACAGCCCCATTGCATGAATCGTACAGGGAAATACCTATTTTGCTCATCGTACCTTCCATTGTACTTAGACCCGCCGTCCGCCTCCTACACGCTCTTTCCTTCTCTGGAGCCCTCTCAACTTTTTTTTCTGCGCTGCAACTGCATCTCAGATCTGCAACAACTTACGATTTTCCTATTCTGGAACAACAACACCAACACTATCGAGTTCTGAGACACGGCGCACTCTGCCCAGTGCACATTCCACATCCGAATAGATCCCAACACGCGCGAGACATATACGAACCTTCTTTCAGCCTTACCAGTCGCGCCTCAATACAAACTTTGGCCCGTAGGTACCTGCATGCCACCGCAGCCCTATCCAGTCTGGAATTTCGGAAGAGCCGGCATTCCGAAAACAGATCGACTGGATTTCTAGTCATTGCCAAGAACCGTGGAGGCTGCATTTTGTTGCAGGAACGGCGCGCTTCGAGGAGTTGAAAAAAAAAAGTACCTGATTGGGAGCGATCGCAGTACTCCCAAAGCCGCAAGGGGGGTTGTTCCATGATGGCCAGCACAAACAGATCAGATGCTTCTGGTGGCGATGCCACAAAGCCATCAAGGTACGTTCAAGGGCAAAAAAAAGAAAAAAGAAAAAAATAGAACGAAAGAAAGAAAAAGACCAGATTGAGGTGTCAATGTATTGGCAACGATGGCACTGACTGTCTACCCAGTTCGGCCGCGGGCCCTAAAATCCTGACCTTTGCACTCAACCATCGTCCAAGAGCGACACGTTCCAGTGGACCAAAAGTTCGCACAGGCTGTAAAACATGTGAGTTTTGAATGGCCCGTGATGCATGGCGGGAGAAGACGTATAAGGAAAACTGACCGTTATCAGGCAAGTAAGTTTGTCATTGAGGTGCCTACTGGCGAAAACGATCTGTTCTTGCTGTGCTTTTACCCGTCGGAACTTTTCTTTTCTTTTCTTTCTTTCTTTCTTTCTTTTTTTTTTCCTTGGATTGTTATCATTCCTAACACGCCCGAGAAAACGACACGTCAAATGTGATGAGGGCAAGCCATCATGCAGTCGTTGCATCAAATGGCAGGGCTTCTGCGACGGCTACGATGAGTCCGCCACAGCAGACGCTGGCGATTCGACGGAGAAGACGACCGCCGAGCCATCGTCCACAACAAGCACTCCAGCAAGGCCCAAGAAGGCAACCCGAAAAGCAGCAGCCCCTACTCCACAAACGACAATGCCCGTCACGACAATGGCGACACAAGCAGGCGCCGTTGTTCCCGGCTCCGGCTTCTCCACACTGGACATGTCAGGGCCCGTCTACACATCCGCCCCAAGGTCCACATCAGCACTCGTTGCCAGAGCGCCGTATGACCTCCATAATATGCACAACTATTGGCTTCCACCGACAGGTCAGCCCTGGGACACGCAGGACGGGCAGGACGGCCAAGATGGACAAGATGGCCAGGGTGACCCCTACGACTACTACAACAACGAGTATTCTCTCTTTATCAACGGCCAAGGTCCGTACCGACACCACAAGATCCCGGGGTTCTACAACGTCATCCTCACGGGCCAGCACTACTACGGCCCGACACTGGCTGCCTCTGGCAGTCCTCCCTCGATGCTGTTGCGCGAGCCCGATTACAACAGCACTATCTTTGCCTCCGTCTGGGACAAGGCCTACTTTGACACGTGGCTGGCGTTGACGCCCAACCTCGGCGGCACCTGGTTCCCCTTCAAGCTCTGGACCGACACTATTCCCAAACTCTCTCACGAAGAGCCAGCTATCCGCTATGCAGCCATGGCCATCGGCGCAATGATCCAGGCGTTGTCGCCCAGTCTGTATGGTGGCTGGGGCTTTGATCTCGAGGTTGCCGACAGCTACACTCTGCCTGAGCAGCATCCGTATACTGCGCATGAAACGGTTGAAGGCCAAGACGACTGCGGACATCCATCACTGCGTCATCGCGACGATGCGCGCGAAGCACCGCCTGATATTGATGGCGAAAGCGCCATTATGCACTACAACAATGCACTCGCATACTATGGACAAGCCATGCGCATGCTGCGCATTACAACCACCGGCACGCATATGAACAGCAGCAACAGCAACAGCAACAGCAACAACGACAACGGCATGAATGGTAGCGATGGTGGAAGTGGTGGAAATGGCACCGATAGTGCCAGAAGCAGTCCGCCGCGCGGAAGAGAATCACAGAGAGGCGCTGAAGGCATCCACAGACCATCGGCTTCCAGAAGCACGTCAAGAGCCTCTGTCCCAAATCCATCACCCGCGGCAGCGGCTGACCGAGAGCGCACAGCCATCATTGCGTGTCTGCTGTTTGTGTGCTTTGAAATTCTGCAGCACAACCGCAAGAATGCTGTCCGCCACATCACGCACGGCTTGAAGATGATGCGACAGTTTGTCCACCGCAATGCCGCGAAACTGCCAGAGACCGCCACGGGCTCCCACGCACACGACCGGCCGCTAGAGCTTCGGACAACGAGCGTGAGTCCATCGCCGAGCTCCTCTTATGACCACTCATTGTCGTCATCGTCATCATCGTCATCATCGTCGGCTGCTTCGCCCGACAGTGCTGGCGACTCGCCGCAGTACAGCGTGCCCAGCGACAGTACACCGGCATCCAACGGCCACGTGCCATCCGGCACGCAGCCGTCGCGGTCGCGATCGAGCCGGAGACGCAATGTGGCCGAGATTCCGACACTGATCCACTCGCCGGCCCCGTACATTCTCGACGACGAGATATTGCGCATGTTCCGGCGTCTTGACTACCAGACATGGGGCATCAGCATCTTTAGCCGCAGCCGCACGTTTGCCGACGATGTCAAGTTCCAGGCCGTCGATGCGCTCAACACGGACTCGGTGCCCCTCATCTTCAGCGACCTGGATGACGCGCACCGCTGGTGGGATGTCGTGCAGCACTGGATGGTGCAGTTTTTGCGCTACACGGCGGCCGCATTGCCGCGGTACACGAAACAGCACCCGCATGTGACGGAGACGCTGACCGAGGACGGCCGTCTCTTCGACGTCAGTGACGTCCCCGGCGTGCGGGAGATGCAGCGCGACTACCTTGCCTGTCTCGATCGCTGGCGGGCGGCATTCTGGCCGCTGTACGAGGACGCCTGTCTGCGCGTCCTCGACTGGCACGCCGTGCCGCGCGGATCGCCCGAAGAGTCGCAGTACCTCAAGTCGAGCAGCCTCTACCTGCAGTACCTGTCCATGTGGCTCGACGTGTCCACCTTTATGTTTACCGACATCCCCGCGCTCTACCGCCTGACGCCGCACTTCCGCGAGCTCAACCGTCTTTCCGCTATCCTGCTGGAGCGCCAGCCGCAGTACTTTTTGTCGCCCCTGGGCACGCCGAGATCGCCCGGCGCCCGCGAGGGCGTTCTCGGGCCCATGTTCACCATGGACAACGGGCCGACCATGAGCCTGTTCACGGTGGCCTGCAAATGCCGCAGCCAGCCCGTGCGTCTGGAAGCGATGCGTCTGCTCACGTCATACGCACGCTGCGACGCATTTTGGGACAGTCGCGTGGTGGGGGCCATTGCTACGTTTGCTCACGACTTTGACGACAGCACCATTGTGGAAACGCCGTTGGAGAGGTAAGCACTACTACGGAGAAAACAGGGTGGCCGTGAGACGGGAGATTTTATTTGCTAACGATTCGCAATCATTACAGGGCATTCCGTCTTCGCCAACGGCACGGAACCCTTTTCAGCAATAAGCCCGAAGCGCTCATGTCGACCATTGTCAAGAACACGAGCACGGGACAGTATGAGAAGATGTCATTCCACATTCGCTGGTCTTTGAAAAAGAACCATCCGCCGAATGCAGCCCCGGCTGTTTCTGCCATGGGCGTGCAGCAGTCTTAAATTTTCCTACCGATCTTTTGTTTCATTGGTCGTTGCTATGAATGATGATTTACTTTTTTTTTTATAAAAAAAAGGGAAGAACGGAAAGAGGACTCTTTTGATTGGGTTGTTTAAGCGTTTTGACTTTTATTTTATTGTTGTTTTTGGATACCTACCCCCACGATGTAAGATACCTACTGCGAAATACCACCTAGAGAAGCATCATGCATGGAACCTAGCTATTGGCCAACATGGAAAGTGACAGGAGATGTGAGGCGCCAATGAAGGATAAAGGATCCTTAGAGTATTTCGTTTTATGATTACCGTTTTGGGCAATTTTGTAGGATGCGATCAATGATGACTAATCATAAATGAACGCGCGCTAGAACCGCAAATCGCGGGGTTGGCGCTGTCAATGGCAGCTGTGAGCGTGAGCTTTTAGAGGGCGATTGGACGCGTCTCCCAAAACGCGACCGACATTGACGCTTCGTGCCCATTGCGCCCATTGCTCAACGCCACGACGAATCCGTTTGAATTTACTCAGCCTTTCTACACGATACACACATAAACACACACGCACAAGCAGACGTACACAAGGACACGACAAAAAAAAAAGATGGCTCTCCCTCTGCCGCCGGGCCTGCTGCCGCCCGAAGTGGCGTTTGTGTGCGAAATGGAACTCGTGACGGTTGTGCCGCGACAACGACTCGATCCGATCCCATTACTGGGCGGCACGACGCCCGCGCTGCGCCCGCCACACCGTGCCGTGCTGCCGCTGTGGCTTGCGCTGCTGCTCAAGCGGCAGAGACGAGCCAATATTGTGGCGCCGCCATGGCTGCACCCGTCGTCGCTGCGCGAGCTCGTGGTCAAGGAGACCAAGGCGGCTGCATCGGCAGCACTGGCACGCGACGTGCCCGACGGTGCCACCAATGACGATGCCAGCGTGGCCGGGTTCAATCCTCTGAGCCAGGATGATTTCGGTCTCGGCCCGGAGGGCGACGACTCGGACGAGGAGGGCGAGGGTGGTGGTGGTGACGGTGCAACGCGCATTCGGTTTGCGCCCCCTCCGCCACCAGCAGCACGGGCCAATACAGGTTCTGGTTCTGGTTCGGGCGTGGGCACGGCTCATCGCGTGTCGAATGTCGCGTCGGGTCTCTACGGCGAGCCCGTGACGCTGTCGCCGCCCTTCTTACCGTCGTGCACCGCTGAAGCGCCAGCGGGATTCCTGCCCTACCACTGGTTCGAAGTGGCCGAGATTCTGCTGGCGCATGCGCCCGACGACCTGCCGGCGCCCGTGGGCGAGGTGCGCGCTCTGCTGCGCGACCTGGTGGAGGCGCGAGCAGCCAAAGTACGACGACTGGCCACCGTGGCGGCAGGGTGGCCGAAGAGGACGGCCGCTGTTGGCGGGCCCGGAGGATACGCGCCGGCGATTGTCAGTCTCCGCGGCATAGGAGCCATGGAGCTGGCCGAGGCGCGCGGGCTCGTGACGGCGGTGCATAATGGCGTGCGCAAGCTGGGTGCGGCTGCCGAAGCCAGCCGACGCGACGAGGAAGATCTGATGGGCGGCGGCAGTGGCGGTGGAGGTGTGGGTGGTGGCATCAACAACTACGACGACGACGAAGACGAGGACGAAGAGATGATGATCTGATGCTTGTCCGCAATCGACTGCATTTCAAGGCATGCCTTTGCATCAGCCTTTTTCTACTCCGCCCAGTGAGTGCGTTCACCTGCAACAGCTTCCGTAAAGCATCACTCCTTGGCACGCCACAACAAAGGCCACTATTGGAAAAGCGCCGGGTCGATCATCGAGGCAACATCCTTCGCCATAACGACCAGGGGCAGCGCTTGAGAAGCATGGTCAAGACCATTTTCAGTCTTTGATTTGGATACGCGAGACGTCTCCCCGCCTGCTCACCTTCCCACCCGTTGCTGGCATGGAAGTTGCACGTCAAGAGAAAGACAGATTATTGCAGCGCCGCGCCGAGACGAAGCAAGCATGTGGTGCACAACATGGACATGCACACGACCTTTTTACGACAAACCACCATCACGATTACATTGTTACATTGTTACATTGGCAAGAGCCCGATAGAGTGACACAAACCTAATCAAGCACATATGCGCGACACGAGTAAGACAAAATGAGCTTGTATATATATATATATATATATATATATGGTGTATCTTGCATAGAGTAAAAATAATAAAAATAATAATACAATTCATGATATCCGCTTCCACGTGCGCACGACATATGACATGATGCGGTGCGGTGCCCCGTGGGATGCTGCTGTGTCCGGGTTGGTTACATAAAAAAATAAAATGATGAAAAGAGCAATGACAAAAAAAAAAAAAAAGAAAGGAGAATGAAAGATGAAAGAGTGCACTTTTTCTATAGATGAAAGGCAAAAAAGGTCAAAAACAAAAGAGAATGCTCAACCGCTGACAGAAAAGAAATATGTAGGTCTTGGAGAAAAATAGAGACAAACGTGCAGAAACGAAGGAGAGATGGAGAGAGAGAGAGAGAGAGAGAGGGAGACAGAGCGAGTAAAAGAGACAATAAAACAAAAGAAACAAGACATGGTGTTTCGTTTCCTCTTTTTTTTTTCTAGTTGTCTTGTTTCACCGCTATGGCCGCTCGGTTCTCGGCAAGAGGTTGAGAGAATTGTCTGACGACCCTTCTTTTTGCAGCGAGCACCAGTCATAAAGCTTGCGTCCAAATGAGATGGAGTGTGCGTCGAGGGTGCGCGTGGCGAGGTCGGCCAAGAAGATGACCCAGATCCAGGAGACAGTGGCCGAGACCAAGATGGCAAAGGCGTAGCGCGCCGAGGGGGAGAAATAGGCCGGCAGATAGGCCGACATGGCCAGGCCCTTGCGAGCACCCCAGTGTCCGGCCGACCAGAGGACGCCGCCGTGGACGAGGTACATGCTGTAGCTGATGCGGCCAAAGTACTGGGCGATGCGGTTGGTGAAGAGGGCGGAGCGCAGCGGCGGCGTGCGGTCGAGAATAAAGACGACGGCGGCGGCGGCCATGGGCACAATGATGTTGTCGAGACGGCGGGACTCTTTCATCTCCTTGGGAACAAACATGGCAACGAAGGTGCGGAAGCCGTAGGACTTGGCCGCGCCCGCCTGGGCCTCGGGCATGGAGAGGAGGTGCAGCGCCATGACAAAACCAATGGTGCCAATGAGGGTGGCGTGGCGGCGGCAAAAGGACGCGATGCGCTCCAGGGCCGACTGCTGGTCGTCGGGGACCGTCTCCTTGGAAGCAACAGCAGCAGCAGCATCGCCGGCACCAGTGCGGGTACCAGTGCTGGCGCCGAGGCCGTCAAGCTCAAAGTTGAGGTCGCAGAGCAGCATGCCAACGAGGAAGAGGAAGCTCTGCCAGTGGTTGTAGACCTGCGTATAGAAGCAGAGGCCAAACAGCATCAGGATGCGCAGCCGCGGCACCATGCGCTGGAAGGCCGCCTGGCACAGAAAGATCATGAGCGAGCAGTCAAACTCGACGGGCAGCGTCCAGTAGTTGGGGTCGTCGAGGTAGCGGTAGCCGCGGCTGAGGTTCTTGGAGAAGGGGTCGCAGAGCTGGATGAACTCGGTGATCCAGTGGTGCAGCTGGTCCGAGAGAGAGTCAAAGTGGCGAGGGCCGCGAGACGGCTGGGCCACGTCCTTCCAGCCCGTGGTGCCAAAGACGCTCCAGTGCGACATGAGGTTCAAGCCCAGGCTGATCGCCAGAGGCATGAGAAAGAGACGCGTGTGCCGCCGAAAGGCCGACGAGTTGGTGGCCTCGCTGGACTCGGCAAAACGGCGCTGCCGGCTGAGACGCAGCGGCTTGTAGCTCAGCGCAAAGCCCGACACAATGAAGAAAAGGGCCACGTGCGGCGGGCCCGAGATGAGCAGCCGGATGATGGGCAGCTGGATAAAATACGTGTTCTCGGGCTTGCTGCCGTAGCCGTCGTGGATCGACATCTGGAACCACAGCAGAGTGGCGTGGTGCCAGACGACCAGAAAGGCCGCGATGCCGCGAAGGCCGTCGAGCCACGAGGTCGGGTGCTGGCGCCGTGGCGACGACGACGATGACGACGACGAGGAGGCTGACTGGCTCTGCGGCTGCTGGGAAGCCAGCACGGGCTTGAGAAAAGACGGGACAAAGACCTGCAGCTCCTCGGTCTGGGCGTAGAGGTCGGGCCAGCTCGAGGTCCAGCTCAGAGGGGCCGCATCAGGGGACAATGTCGCAGTCGAGGAAGAGGAGTGGAAGCGTTGGCGGTACCATCTTCGCGCTGGCCGCGTCGGGATATGCCAGGCCAGGATGGCGGCGCGGAAGACGGCAAAGGCCAGCAGTGAGAGGGCACGGAGGCCGGCCATCACCACATGCAGACATCGTAGCAGATGACGAATCAGGGCGTTGTGGCGGAAAGACGAAAGGAGCGGCATGGATGTGGATGAAGAGGGCGCCGGCGAAGGCGACGGCGACAATGGCGATGAAGGTCGAGAGGAGCCGGAACTGTCGTCGAAGCTATTACTCCCGGACAAGTCGTCGGACGAGGGAACACGGCCGTAGGTTGCCAGCGCGTGGCCGTTTAGAAATTTAGCGGCGAGCCAGTTCATTGTGGCACTTGGTGTGGCCCTTGATGCCTCTCTTGGTGCCTTTCTTGGTGCCTTTCTTGGAGCCTCTTGAAAAAAGGAAGAAACGTAAGGGATGGGACTAAAGCAAGGACGGAACGGGTCCTGCGCGATAAAAAAAGGGAGAAATGGCAGCGGCGCGGTTGGATGTGGCACTTTTGCCCTTTCCGTGAGGTGGAAAAAAAGCAAACAAGTCGATTAAAAGAGTAAAAAAGCTTGTATGGCGCAAAGACATGTGGCCAAGAACGGGAACAGGTCCCGAAAACTGGATTAAAGAGTTGTGAAACACGGCACGGCGTGTAAGTGGAGAATGCTGAGGATCATACAGAGTGTGTCGGTGGACAGGAATGTGAGAAGACCGGAGGTGAGAATGGGGGTGAGGAGAGAAGCGGGATGTTAGACAAGGTGTTGCCAAGGAACCTGGGGAGCGTCGTTGGTAAAGTGGTGGCGCGAGATAGCGAGAGACTGAGAAACGAGAGACGAGAGAGAATTACGAGAAACGAGAAGCGAGAAACGAGAAACGCGAAACGAGAAAAAAAAGAAACACAGAAAAAAACGAAAAAAAGAAAGAAAAAAAGAGAAAGGAGAAATAGCGAGAGGTGAAGAAACCGAGTGAGGGGAAGCGCTTAAGACGAATTGGGGAGCAGAGATGCAGTATTTACGACGCTGTTTTTTTCTTGGCAACGATGCCCGGGGGGGCTGTGTGCATTATATGAAATTGTAATTACAGCACACGCATCGCACATCAAGGTGAGATCAATGTCATTTGTCCCTGGAAGGGCAAGGGCGCTGTATCTTGGAGTAGGTACGGAGTACTCCGTACGGAGTAGGTAATAAACGCCCTGCAAACGACGACGCCATGTACTATGATGGACACAAACCCCTGTCTGTGCTCCTAGATAGGCTGCAGGTAATCACAAAATTCGTTGGTCAAATCTGCCACGCGCGCACGGTATGCATACAGTACCATACAGTGCATCTTATAGGAGGACACATATGCCTCTCTCACGACGGAGTCTCGACTTGCCGGGGTTTTGCCACTTTGCTATTGCGCGACTTTGTCTATTTACGCGTGGATCCTAATACGTGTGCATGTATATGTAGATATATGCACGGGTAACTTTTGACATGGAGGCAAGGTAATCAATCATTCCATTGGTATTTTGGCCAATTGACATTCTGCTGGGACGAATCTAACTACTCCGTGTGGGGTCCGGAGTACATGTAAGATACACCGTGCTAATAATCAACATGCTCTGACAGGGGACGCGCGAGGGCGTTCTAGTTCCTGAAACTTGCATTTCATCAAAGCCGGTTTTTTCTTGGCGGCCTGTCATGTTGGTCGTTCCGCATACCGGCTGTAAAACGCACCAGACAGGGCGATCATGCGGTTTCAGTGGTCGTGGTACGTATTACATGTACGCGCAATTTGGCCCATTAGCCAAGATTTGTATGTACTTACTCCGTATTCAATCTTAACATACATTAATATACCAATATGTATTTTACACATAATTTGCCCTAGACTACTCCGAGTAAATCTGCCGCCTGGAGCGGTCTCCACGGCACGTTGTCAGAACACTAATGCGGGATTCATTTAACGCTGCATGGCCCCCCTTTGAAAAGGTCATATGCATGTTTATGTATTTTTTTTTTTTGGTCGTGAAAAATGCGTCTCACAGAATCTGACACGCATCATATGGATACTCCGTAGGTCAGCAAAACACTCGCAATCTACAGAGTAAAATATCCATGTATATAATACGATTGATCAATCAACTGCCAAAGGAAAGAGACTCGTGCTCACACAGGCAAGTAAGAAACACGAAATATACGAGAGAAAAGGCCCAACAATACGAACTAGGGAGGTGTGAAGGACCTGGTCGCGGCAGATAACTTTTTTTGGGTACCTTTTAGCGCCGGGTAACGATATACCCTGCACTGGTACTTCCGATGACAGCAGCACGATATCGCCCGAAAGGGAAGGATGGAACGGTCAAAAATTCCCGTGCCTTCCTAGGTACATATTTCTGCTCGGCGAGTCAAAACAAGCTTTTTTTGTATCTCGAATGAGTAAGAAGCAATTTGTGCAACTCGCCTCAAAGTAACAATGAGCACCCAAGATCGGTTGCTTCGTACGACGACCATCGGGACAAGGGTGTACAGCATTCGTCGTATATGCAATCCAACTCGGCTGCCAGTGCCGAAGGAGGTGCACATATGGATCGGAACGCATCATACATGTACACTTCTGTACATTTTTATTTCTTATTTTTATTTCTTATTTTTATTTCTTATTTTTATTTCTTACTTTTCTTTCTTATTTTTTTGAATTCTAAAACACCTCTATATCAAAAAAAGACCCTGACACTCGACAAATGACCGGCCATCATGAGATATTTCACTCTTGAAACGGAACGACCCCGCTGTAGACATAGACAGGAGAATTCAACCAGCGGACAAAGAAAGGGTTGGTGGGGATAGGAAGAACAACAAAACACGGGCAGACGAGAACCTGGTTCGTCAAACCAAAGTTTCAATCAAACAACCCAAGCAGGGACAGCAAAAAAGCTCCCCGAAGCTTCTCTAGGTCTATCAGTAGCGCCAAAACCCGAACCAAAAGAAAAGACCAAAAAAAAAAAAAAAAAAAAAAAAAA
>JAGKRZ010000283.1:0-32825 GCA_020002355.1 Intubia oerlemansii
GAAAAAAAAAAAAAAAAAAAAAAAAAAAAAAAAAAAAAAAACATCAAAAGAGAACGTCGGCCTACCTCATCGCCCTCGACATAGGGCAGGTTGAGACTGTTGGCAATGTGCTGGGCCATGGTCGTCTTGCCGCAGCCGGCGGGGCCAGTAACCAGCCAGATACGGTGAGTCGGGCTGTCATGGCCGAGCGGGTGTCCGTTGCTCGTCATGCCATCTGCAGCTGCAGTAGCCGGAAGCGAGAGGCTGCCGTTGCTGTTGCGGTTGCCCGAGGTGGAGTTTGGCGACGGAGGCATGGACAAGGCAGGCGACTGTGGTGCGCTGCCTGTGCCGACCGCCATTGGACTGTTGTAAGAGAGCATTTTCGAGATGGGGGGAAATAGAAAAGGGCGTGGACGTCGAGAGAGGGTTTTTTTTATTTATTTTGGCGAGAGAAGCGTTGTCGGCTGGCCGAGTAGGCCAATGCAGAGCAGCTTGTTCCTTCTTAAAGTGGACGTGATGATCTCTCCTTCCGCTTCTGTCTTTGGTTGTGTCGTCAATGAGAACAAAAAAAAAAAGGTGCGCCTTTTGCTGTTGGTCGTTGAGTTTTGCTAGAGAGCGAGGATTGCAAGCGGTCTTTTTTTGTGCTTGGCGCGTGCGTAGTTGTCGAGGGCGGTTCTTATATGCGGCCGAGAAAGAGAATCGTGTGTGTAAGTGAAGCAGGTGAGAGGCGAGACCCGTGAAGCAGAGTAAGACAAGACAGCTCGGATGGAGGAAAGCAAGCGGTGTCACGTTGGACGAGAAGCGAAGTGATGTAAGTAGTAGTGGGAAGTAGCCAGGAGAGAGAAGAAAGAAGAGGGTGTGAATGGCCTTTAAAGTGGTAGGAAGTGACAAGGGAAGGCCCGAGAGCGTGAGTGATATAGGTAAAGTGGCAACAGCAAGGCTAGGTATTTTTTTTTGTTCCCTTTGTTGCCGGCAAGGCTCCCGGGAGGGCAGGAGCAAGGTTGAGAAGTGGTAGTACCTAGGTAGAGAGTACTCTGTAGTTTGGGAAAGTGCAAGGGGATTTTAAGGAAGACTTGGAAGGAAGAAGAAACTAATAAAATCAAAAAGACAATCTGGGAAGGTACGATGTAGGTAATGAGAAAAAAAAATAAGTTTGGCTCCCTCTGTATGGCGTAGATCTAAGGGGGGCTTTAAAAGATTTTAGTACAACGCCGAACTGATATATGGAAAAAATAGTTAAAAAAAAAAAGGAATAAGAGGGACCGAGGAGACAAAAGAGTACAGAGTACGTTGAAAAACAGGGCCAGGGGCACACCCAGGTCAAACCGGGCGAGGAGCGGGAAGAGGAGCCCCAGAGAGGGGGGAAAGGGTGGTTCGTCATCCGGGGAACGGATGCAGTACGGCACGGAATACTGCTGTTATGGGAAGATACAGGTACAAGGCGAATGGTACCGCGGGTCTGCCGAGTAGATACTTGTACGACGTATCTTGCTCTGCATGAGAACAAAGTACGAGTACCTGCAGGCGAGAAACCGTGGAACTTGGGCAGGCACGGTCTAGGCCGCACATGTGTCCCGGTTGCTCTTTCCCTACGGAACACTGCAGCAAGTCAGTTGTCGCAATACAGGAGGCAAAGGGGACTTGAAGACGACGAAATGTCCCTCTCGTGCCCTCTTGCAGAGGAACTAGCAGTGTATCACCTTGTTAACTAACAAAATCCATAGCGTAAAAGACAGCTGTATTGTAGATGTGAGTACACGTACGGGGTAGTGTACATGTATCGTACACGGCAAAATACACAGGGACATTATGTGGATATGATGATTACTCGTACCCAAGAGGCGCAAGAGAGAAAAAGTTGGTGATGTGGGCGGATGCGTCACCGACGCCGGCAGCGGAGCAGAAGCAAGAAAAAATGCACAAATAACGTCCACCTGACAGGGTTTTCGGCAGGGATGGGGAAGGTTTTAGGCGGGTTTTTGCTGCATTAGGCTGTCTGGGCTCACGAAATCCCACTAACCCCCCACCCCGGACCTGCTATGCACCGGGCCATCTGCTGGGTTTCTGGGCTCTGTCTCTTGCCTTCTTCAGGCTTCAGCGGGTCCCATCGGCGTTCCATACAGTGGACTCTTCCCCCACACCGAGGGCCTTCGGATCCACTTCAGCGTGGGAGGGTGGGAGGCTTTTTTTTTTGGTAACAATAATTATTGGGAAGGTACGGGTACATGTACATGTACTGCGGAATATCGTGTAATGGCAAGACGGAAGATTATTTTGCGTGGCCAAAGACTTGGTGTCACGACACGGTGCAGAGGAAGCACAACGACGTCCTACAAGAAACGCACAGGATACCGATATTAAACGTTTTCTTCAGATACCATGCGTCTGCCTTGAAATATACCCTGCTTCCGAAACGCAGCTCTTCCGATTGCTACCCTGCATAGCGAGGCGCGTGACACCATTCAGCAAGTCGGAGCACTCGGACACAAACGCCGCATGCAGGGTGAAGCAAAAAAAGGGCACCAGCCGCTCAACTTGACGATGCTGCTTTCCGCCCGTTGTGTCTTGCTGTTTACAAAGTTACAAAGTAGGTGCTCAAAAAGCAAAGCAGCTCTCGGAGTACCTCGTCCACATCGCTCCTTCCTTGGTGAGGCTCGCCGAAGTGCACCGCTCTCGGTTCCCATACTCCCTCCGTTTACGGAGTAAATACACGGGTCCGATCCGACTGGTTCCTTTCAGTAAAAGACTAGAGCTTTCTCCAACTGCAGGACACATACCGCAAGATCGTAAAGTGGAAGAAGAAAACGTTGCGAGGAGGAGAAAAAAAAACACGAGCACTCGTACAAAATAAGAAAAATGCGTCGAATAACGGGGCAAGAAAATGATCGCACCTGACGCGCTGCATGTCGAATGAAGATACCGGCGGTGCATGACGCCTAGATCAGCGCCACATATACCTCCATACCGCCGGGATACTAGCGATGTTAGGGAGTATGGGGCGCGTCGCGCTAGAGCACTAGGGCGGCACTAGTCTATGCTGGGCTCTTGCTTCCACCAACGACACGAGACTTGCGCGTGGGGGTCAAGTTTCCAACGCCTTTTGCTTTTTCCGGGCCATTTCCTGCGGCTCGTCTTGAAAAGTGCGCGCTGGCGGACGGATCAGAGCGAGGGATTTACGACGCACCCCAATTTCTAACAGCTCGTTGTGAGGCATCCAGCATGCATCAAACCAAAAGCTACGGCTGCACTATGAAAACCAAGACTACCCAAACATAAACTGAGAGATCGCAAGAGGGGCAAGGGAAGAAATGACATCTTCCGAGAAGATATCACTGGCGCGACCGTCCGCGTAGGACGATGCATCGGATTACATGGCCCACTGGCCGGCAAAACGCCGTGCTAGCATCCTACTCCGTAGAGCGAACAAAGAAAAAAATGAACGAGAATGATCTGTCAACAAAACAGTCGGGAGCAAGTCCAGCCCTTGGCCCCAGTGGGGCAGTTTTGTGTAGGACCCATTGGCCACAACGATGGAAGAAGGTGCGATCAACTTCCCCTCTTTGAGAGAGCAAAATAAAAATAAAATAAACAAATGGTCACGAGAGCCACCTTCAAAGCCCAGTCTACCTCTTCCAACATGAGAGCGTTGCGAAAACTGCCAGTTGCTGCTGCAAAGCTGTCAGCTGGTTGAGGGATGCATGCATACTGCATCCTAACTCTGTCAACTTGTTTGGACTTGAAACGGCCCGCTCCTTGCTGCGTTTTGGGTGTGCACACCACAGGGCCGCGGGCTTCAAGGGGCATGCATGGTGAGCCTAAAGTGTAGCCTTTTTTTTAAAAAAAAAATACAATATACATGCAGTATCGTAGGCAGCTCCATACGGAATTGTTTTGAGCAGCCTATTAAATGTCCGTAGTGTGCCCGCAACATTTTTACATTGTTTTGTGCACGATAGCAGCATTCGTTGGCAGATGTATCCTACTTTCTACTTTTTACAACTTGCAATAATACAGCTGCGTGGGGCGCGGACAATTATGTGATTTGTGGAAAGTGCAAGCGCATGCCTATGACGCATACCGCACAAAAGAGAAAATCGCGATAGAAAATGTCGACACACGGCACGGTATCACAAACCCGGTAGGAGCCATCGGCCGCCCGGGCCGGCAAGTGATATCTCAAATGATCCACTGCGGCTGGGAATACGACGCAAAAAGGTAATTTAGTTCTGGCGAGCAGCGCACCAAATGGTAAGTACCTATGCCGAGCTTCTCGTTTTAATCAGCTCCCGCGCGACCGAATTGTCCGAATAAATATGACCCTACTCCGAATGGTGTCGTGCCGCACGTGCACAAGTGCCGTCCGGTTCTGGTCCTAGTTGACAAGCACGGCCTATTTTAGCAACGGGCGGAGGCTGAACTCGCACGAGGCTGCAGGCTGTTTTTGTAGTAGGTCATTCCGATGCAAGGCTGGCAGAGCAGGCCGGCCGCCAAATAGGCCTCGATTATACGGAGTGCCGTAGGAAAGAAACCGGTCACTTACACGCACTCCGGGGGCACTAAACATCAATTTACACTGCTCCCACTGCCGCGATGTCTTTGGACGGCCGGCGTCCATCGAGCAAGAAACAGCAGCATCACCCATTCTACTGCTCATATAGTATTCTCTAGCCTGTGCCTATCTGGTCACCTCGATAACTCCCGACATAGATCCAGCGCCCCCTTTAACTTTGTTGTTTGCATTGCCTGCAAATTCCCAATTTTGCTGCAGCCGTCCCGCCCTGGCTGCGTACAGAGTATCCGTACGGAGTATGTCGCACTCACACACCACCAAAAACGCCCCGCAGTTGACGAAAGTGCGAAAGTGCTGCCCGCCTTATTGCAACAGCGGGCGCGTGACCTCCAATTCCACTTCATTGCACCTTCCCCTCCACACAGCCTTACACACCTTCCTTCTTTGTAACGCCAGCTATCGTCCCGCCCCCCTCGAAAGCTCCTTCCTTTTACGTGCTTCGCTTCTCAGATGAGCATCCCCGCTCGTCTGCGCTGCGTCAACTGCGCCGCCCAGCACCTTCCCTCTCGCACACCGCTTGCTTACATTCGCCGTCTGCCAACCCTCCTTCCTCGTACGCGTCTGTCGCCGACTGCCCCGTCTTCTCCTCTGCGATTTGCCTCTCTCCGTGCCACGCGTCAATTCACTACATCACGAATCACCATGGCGCCTGCTGCGATTGACTACTCCAACTTCCTGGCGGATGCGCCGCCGAGCGTCGTCCGTCTCGAGATTGCCAAGCATTTCGAGGCTCTCTCGGACAGCCAGAAGCGCTATGCCCACTATATCAGCAAGTATGTGACGAATTGGCCTCGTTAAAGTTGTTGCAGAGGAGAAAAAGGCCACATTCTTGGACAACGACGGCGTACCGGCATTGATACTGACTTTGAATCTCAGGGCCTCCTTTGCTGGCAACCGCGTCGTGCTGCGCCAGGTGTCGCCCGAGGCCGAGGCCATCTACGACTTTATCATTGCCCTCAACAAGACGGCCGCCGGTGACTGGAAGGCCTTGGCCAAGAAGGCCGGCATTGAGGATGAGCACTTGACGGCTTTCCTGTCGTACGCGGCCCAGTTCCTCGGCAACAGCGGCAACTACAAGAGCTTTGGCGACTCCAAGTTTGTGCCGCGTGCCCCCGAGTCGGCCTTTGCCGCTCTGGCCAAGACGTCGCCCGAGGCAGACAAGTTCTACAAGGCTACGAACAATGCCATCTTTGAGTGCGAGAGTGCTGGCCTCCTTCACCTCGGCTTTACCGACGATGGCCACCTGACCACCTACTACCCCGGCTCGCCGGACATCACAAAGGCCGAGATTGAGGGCGTTGCCAAGTGGATGGGCGTCAAGGGCATCCTGCCCGAAAACACGCGTCTGCGCAAGCAAAAGGACAGCAAGGTCTTTGAGCTGCTCATCGCCTCGGGCCAGACGAACCCTCCGCTGGACGGCCGCGATGTTGGCACCATGGACACCGAGTTTGCCATTGGCGAGAGCGACAGCATCCCCGCCCTCACGGGTGCGACCATCCGCATCGTCTACGGCGACTACGCGGCCGAGATGGCCGAGATTGCCAAGAACATTGAGGGTGCCGCGCGCAATGCCGACAACGACACCGAGAAGAAGATGCACGACGCCTACGCCAAGTCCTTCTCGGACGGCTCCCTGCTCGCCTTCAAGGACAGCCAGCGCCACTGGATCCGCGACAAGGGTCCCATGGTCGAGTGCAACATTGGCTTCATTGAGACCTACCGTGACCCTGCTGGCACTCGCGGCGAGTGGGAGGGCTTTGTTGCCATGGTCAACCTCGAGCGCACCCGTGCTTTCGGCAAGCTCGTGGACGCCGCCCCGACCCTGATCCCCATGCTGCCCTGGAGCAGCGCCTTTGAAAAGGACAAGTTCCTGTCGCCCGACTTTACGTCGCTCGAGGTCCTCACCTTTGCCGGCTCGGGCATCCCGGCCGGCATCAACATCCCCAACTACGACGACATCCGTCAGACGGAGGGTTTCAAGAATGTCTCCCTGGGCAATGTGCTCAGCGCCAAGGCCCCCAACGAGAAGATCCCCTTTATCCGCGAAGAGGACCTGGAGGTCTACCAAAAGTACCGCGACCAGTCGTTTGAGGTGCAGGTTGGTCTGCACGAGCTGACCGGCCACGGCTGCGGCAAGCTGCTGCAGGAGACGAGCCCTGGCGTCTACAACTTTGACCACACCAACCCTCCCGTCAGCCCTCTGACCAACAAGCCTGTCACGACGTGGTACAAGCCTGGCCAGACCTGGGGCTCCGTGTTTGGTGGTCTTGCCGGTGCCTACGAGGAGTGCCGTGCTGAGCTGGTCGCTGTGTACCTGAGCTGCGAGTTCCCCGTTCTCCAGATCTTTGGCTTTGGCGACGGCTCTGTCGACATGGACGGCGAGGCTGGCGATGTCCTGTATGCCTCGTACCTCAGCATGGCGCGTGCCGGTTTGACGTCTGTCGAGTTCTGGGACCCCAAGAGCCAGAAATGGGGCCAGCCTCACTGCCAGGCTCGCTTTGCCATTCTCAAGGTATGTTGTTCAAATACAGAGGGTTGTTGTCTTGATATTTCTTCTAACTGCTCTTGTTTAGTGTTTCCTTGAGGCTGGTGATGACTTCTGCAAGCTGGAGTCGACCAAGCCCGATCTGTCGGACCTGACTATCAAGCTCGACCGCTCCAAGATTCTGACGACTGGTCGCAAGGGTATGTTTCACTTTTCAGTGTTTTGAATTCAAAGAATATAGTACGGAGCATGCTAACCTCCATCTCAGCCGTTGGCGACTTCCTCCAGAAGCTGCACATCTACAAGTCGACAGCCGATGTCGAGAACGGCACGGCCTTCTTTGGTGGCAAGATGTCGCAGGTCGGCCTTGACTACTGGGGCACTACGGTCCGGGATGTCGTTCTCAAGAACAAGCAGCCGCGCAAGGTGTTTGTGCAGGCCAACACGTTCCTGGACGAGGCCACGGGCAAGGTCACTCTCAAGGAGTACGACCCGACGCCGGAGGGCATGATCCAGAGCTGGGCCGACCGTGAGTGACTGGATGAGAGGGACAGTCATAAGAGTAGAGCCAAGCTATAGACAATAAATGGAAATGGTGCTGTGTGACAGACCTAGTGTGTCTTATTTTATTCATCTCTATGCCCGAATACGTATTAATACCTACCTAGGTAGGTATTTCTTTAAAAAAAAAAAAAAAAAAAACCTCCTTTTTTAAATAAACACGAGCCTTAGGTACCGAATTGCAGCGACACCCCCAATGACCTCTAGATAGGTAGGTATCTCGAGACGGGCACCTATTGAATACTCAAAGCTCGCCCGTACCTATGTAGGTATGAAGGTAGAGGGAACCTAATCACCATTTCTGCTCGTGGCGGGCATCACTTGAAACATATTGTTACAGCATTTCAAATACATTTTCTTTTCTTTTTTTCACTCACTGGCCATACCAGGCCGCCGATTTTGTCCCTATCCCTTTTTGCCCACCGGTCTTCTCCTCCATCAACGAACCATGTGCCAGCCGAATTGAAGACCTGTCCTCACAGTAACATTTTTGCCTTTTCCCTTCCCAGGCCAGTCTTTTCCCTTCAGATAGAGATGCATCGTGCTTGCAAGTACCGGTAGCACCCATAGGACGGAACAACATGCACCTGACAAGAAGATGGATGACAAAGACGACACAAGAAAATAAAAAGGAGATTGTCCCAACGTATACAAAAGAACCCCCAATTTTGCCGCTGCCTGATCCAATGCGAGCTCGGGTGACCGAAGGTGTTTTTTGTTTTTGTGTAATGATGTAGATGCGAAACATGAAAAGAACACGAGAAAGGAAACACGGAGACAGAAGAAAGACGACAGACGCAAAACATCAATAAAAGACTAGGAAGTAAGCTCGTATAGAAGAGAAACAGGAAAAAAAGGCAAGATAATGAAAAGCACAGCCATGAGATCCTCGAGGAGAGAAGTTCCCTTCCCCTAAAAACACACCACACAAGCAGCACACATAGACGAAACAAACACGCCGACATCCAGCGCGACGTTTTGTCCTTTTTTTGACAAAAAAGAAGACGAACCGGCAACCACGAGAACAAAACGCAGAAATACCCCAAGTTCTTTTTCGGATGCGTAAAAAAAGACGTGTATTTTGTGTCAAGGGGAAAAAAAAGAGATCAAAAAAGTAGTGGGTTTTTTTTGTCCGTCCTGCAATTATTGATTCATCCCCATCCGGATCCGGATCATCGCTGCTGTGTGTCGCGGCTTTGTTTTCGTCGTTGTGGCTGCGTGTGTATCTCTTTTGCAGGAATCTCCTTTTTCTCCTTTTCGTTCTTTGGAATGTTTTATATCTTTTTTCTTTTTTGTTTCTCCCTCCACACTCCGTTTACCACTTCATCTCGTGCGGCTTGTCACCCTTGCGCAGGCTGAAGGATGTTGCCAGGTACGAGCTGAGGAGCTCGACCTTCTTGATGTTGGCAATCAGGGCCTTGTCGATGGCCTTCTGGTCCTCGACACGGGTGGCGGCGACGGGCTTCTTCTGCAGAGGGGTGTTAGTCAATCTATTCATCTTTTGTTTTCATAAGAACTCCCTCTCTTCTCTGTACGTACCTGAGCCTTCTCGCCCTGCTTGAAGAAAGCCTCCTCGCTGGCCTTCTCCTTGGCCTTGTCGGCGGTGAAGTAGCCAGGCGCCGAGATCTCCTCGAGCTTCTTGGCGTCGACACCGGTCAGGTCAACCTTCTCTGATGTGGCAATGACGTACTTGGCGTTGACTCTCCGCAGAGGAACGCCGTTGATCTTGAAGGGGCCGGTGACGAGGAGAACACCCTGGTCAAGGGTCTTGAGGAGAACGACGCGCTTGCCGCGGAAGCGGCCGGCAACCAGGATCAGGATGGTGCCGGGCAGCAGCGACTTGCGGGGGTTCCAGGGGCGGACGGCCTTGCGGACCTGTTGTGGTTGTTAGCGAATGCTCTGGGAGACAAAAAAAATGGACAACACTCCGTCTGGCCGGTGAGAGCCAGCGGCTCCTCGCTCTCCCATCATCTTCCTCTTCGGTTCTTCCTCACGACGACTCCCGGCTTGTCGAAAAAAAAAACGTGTCGAAGAAAGAGCAGGAAACGAGAGAGACGGAACGTTGCTTAAAGAGATTTGATTTCGAAAGGGAACCAATGGTTGTGTTGAATCCATTGAGATGCAAGGCGTCGTCTGTTCCTTTGCACGGCCCTTCAATCGCATATGTCGAGCATTGAAAAATTTTGGCGACTTTGCTTGGTGTGCTTCCTCTCTCGTTCCATCTCTCTTTCGTTCCCGCTCTCGCCAAAATTTCAATTCTGGTCGACATTCTCTGGTGCTTTGAATCTCGAGTCGTCGTATCGTCGTCGTCGCAAGCCAGTTCGTGGTCGTCGTGGAGTCTCTCTTCTAAATGGCCGCCCATCTTCTCCCGACAGTCGCCCAAAAAAAACTCACCGTCTTCGCCTGTGAGTCCTCCTCAGCCGGGTACCACTTCTGGGCCTTCTGGGTGTGGTGAGGCACAGCCCGGGTGGACTTGCCGAACTTCTTCGTCGCGGGGGCGGTGGACGACATGATGCCGGTGCTGTCGAAATTGAAACAAAAGGTTCCCGGGTCGCTAGGTGGGCGGCGATGCTTGGTTGTTGGGGGGGGATATATGTGGTGATGTGCGCGTGGGCCAAGTCCGTGAAAGAGGTTTTATGAAAAAAAGCACACGGGAGCCGAAAGTAGGGCGCAAAAAAAATTGGTTAGCCACAGGCCCCAGAACAAACCCTATCAAGAGCTGGTTCCGGTTTTAATTTTGTGCGGAATGACTAAGCTAATGGTGGGGCATTGACGAAAAATCTCGTCGCGCCAGATAAGGGAGGGGCCTTTTATCTACACGTGATAGTACAGCCGCATTAGTCATCAGATGTAGCCTCTCCGCGCCTTTGCCAGCTGTTGTCATCTGTCGCCCTCATGGCTTTTGCGGTCTACGCGGACGTCACGCTCTTGGTAGCCTTCAGTGGGGCAAACACGTCTCTCCGGCAGCCGAAGCTCTGGAAGCTCTCATCAGCACCAACGACGACAATTGTGTAATCACGATACCTCTCCAGCACAACCAAGTTATCTGCACAGCCAGCATCTCCAAACCTGCACATTGCAATTATTATCCATCCAGATACATTCTTAGACGACCATTGACTCCGAACCAACACACATACTTTCAGCCAGCAGCCATGTCGATAGCACCGGCGATCACCTTCAAGGCCGGGCTGTGCGAGGTCGACGTACGTTTTGCTTTGCACTGCCTGGCAGTTTCTCGGATGGGTCGACATGAGTCGCGGTTAAATCTGACTGGTTGGCTATAGACATCGTCCCGGCCACACGAGGCAAAGGCCCTTCCTGGCCCCGGCTATATCTTTCTGTACGAGGAGGATGGTAAGTTTCACAATCACGAGATTCCATGAAAGTGATAAAGTGACATTTTGCGGATCGCGTGCATAATCTGACACCTTGCTTCCTCTTTTTTTTCCCGCCTTCCCCCCTCCGTCACAGACTTGATGCACTTTTGCTGGCGGCCACGCGACACGCCTATGGACGAGGCACCCCTCGATCTCGTCATGGTCCCCGGTGATGGCCGTTTCCTTCCCTATGAGGGCTTCGAGGGCCACTCGTCGACCAAGACCAATGGCCGTATCTTTGTGCTCAAGTTCGAATCATCTTCGCAGCGACACCTCTTTTGGCTGCAGTCCAAATCTCAGAGCCCCTCGGGCGACGCTGCTTGGCTGAGCCCCCGCGACCGCAAGATTGGCGACCTCGTCGACCGCCTGCTCCAGGGCGACCAACCAGACATTGCTGCCGAGCTGGCAGAAGTCCAGACGGGCCCTGGTTCCGACCGTCGCCGTGATGGTGACGAAGACGAAGCTATGGAGGACGTCGAGGGCACGGGCGGTCCCGGCTCGGGCTCGGGCGCTGGTGGTGCCGGCGCTGGCGCCACGGGCGGCGATGTTCGCGAAGAAGGCGAAGAGTCCCGCGAGGGCGGCGCTGACGGAGCGAGAGCGTAGGTTTACTGTCTCCCTTTTCGCGACCATTCGGCACGTGGCAGACGGGCATGAGCAAAATGATGAGCACTATGAGCAAGACACGCCTTCGAGATCAACTTGGGCGCGCTTCTCGATTGCACGACAAAGAGATATAACGGCGTCCTGATCCTTTATTCCCCTCCTCCCTTTCTCGTTCTTCCTCTCCCACAAAAATCAGAGCATCGCCAGACCGTTATCCATAGCGACTGGTAGTACGTCTCTCTTTTTTTATCTTTTTTTTTCTTATGGCTTTTATTCATAACTAGCCGGAGTTTGCCCACCCCCTCTTCCTGACTCTATGGCTATGTATGCCATGCACAACTGCTGCTTTTATCCGTGTCTTTTCCCCTTTTGTTTTTTATATTTTTTGTCTTGTCTTTTTATGTTTTTCATTTGAATAAAGCGTTTGGGGAAACTGAGAAGAGCACAGGAACTTAAAAAAATGAATGCAAATGGCATAATTTCCAACTGCTCTTGGAGCTACTTTGCTTTCCATTTTTCCATACGTGCCTACCACCTACCTACTATGGGATCTTGCTGTCTTGCTTCCCTCCTATTCTGTTTTTCTTTTGTCTCATCATGGCTCCTAAACGCCACGTCTGCCGCAGCCGGCCACATCGCATCCCTCCTCCTCTTGCCCGCATCGATGCTGACGCCCTTCATCAGAGTATCTGCTTCGGCCTCCACTCCGGACGCTGCCACTGCCGTCCGCAACCTTCTCGCATCACTGTCGGGTCCTCAGGGCATGCCATCATCTGCCGCTGCTGGCCAGTCGGCAGATAAATCATACCCTCTGCTCAACGACCTGCTGGGAACGTCTACTACTGTGTCTATGATCCGCAGTGCTAGCGAGGCCTACATTGACAAGCTCCTCAGCTTCCTCCCGCCTATCGTCCTGGTTCTCACCCAGCAGGAGGCTGCTGGCGATGTCAGCGCTGCGTCGGGCGAGCCCTCGGCTGCTGATGCTGAAGCTGCCAAGGCAGCCATGACGCTGGCCGAGAAGAAGAGCCTGCTTGAAAAGGTGCTTCGCAGCCCCCAGTTCTCGCAGAGTCTGCAGAGCCTGACCATGGCCATCCGCGACGGTGGCCTGCCCTCCATCTCCGAGGCGCTCTCCCTGCCTGTCCGCAACCAGGGCTACTTGGCCGGCGGTGCTATGCCCATGGGCGGTGGCGAGGCTGTTGAGGCGTTTGTCGAGGGTGTCAAGACATCTGTGAAGAGCAAGATGGAGAAGGAGAACTAAGGAGAACTAAGAGTATACAAACGCCTGTAATATCTGGAAGCGTAAGAAATGAAATGCAGCAATTGAAATAAAGCGAGTCGTTTACTGCAAATGTAATATGCGATATGATACGAAATCTTGGAGTCCGTCGCGATGCTATGCAGTACTCAGTAGATAGTAAGCCTACGGAGTACGAGCATGTAGCCTGGGCCCAGTACTCCGTACGCGATAGGTAGGTCTCCACTTATTTTACTATGACGGCGTTGTGTTTCGCGACTTTTTGACCTTGAACAATCGCCCTGCTCTGTTTTTCTTGTTATTCTGCCCAGACTTCCAACATGCCCTGAATCCCTCGCACCGAGCCACGCGGCCAATTACGCCACGCCGAGCCGACCACGTCAATCCGATAGAAACATACAAACCATCTACCCCATACACACGCGCTACCACGAAAGATGGCGACCGGCGCGGCGGAAGTGACAACATTTCCGACCGACATTTCGCAGTTTGACGGCGATGAGCGCATCTCGTTTTCTCGGCTCGACAACAAGTACATTGCCGTCCAGGATGATGGCACCGAGTTTGAGTTTGACCAGGGCCTGAAGCGGTGGATTCTTCTGGCCGACGACGAGCATGCTGGAGACAGCGCTCCTCCCCAGCAAAACTACCAAGACGTCCATGGCGATGCGAACCGGAAACGAAAGCCAGAAGAGGTAAGCAATGGGCGCATGGGGCATTTGGGGCATGAAAAATGAGACAGGGTGGCGGCAGCTAACACAATGCTTCCTTCTAGTCCGAGACCAGCAATGGCAGCAACAAAAAGGCACGAGCCAAACAGAACCAGCCGCGACAGCCCAAGCAGAACACGGCCGTATACGTGACAGGCTTGCCAAACGATGCGACGGTCGACGAAGTGGCCGAGCTGTTTTCGCGCAAGTGCGGTGTCATTGCCGAGGAGATCGACTCGGGCCGGCCGCGCATCAAGATGTACACCGACAGCGAGGGCCAGTTCAAGGGCGACGCGCTCATTGTCTTTTTCAAGCCGCAGAGTGTCGAGATGGCCATCATGCTGCTCGACGACACCGAGTTCCGCTATAGCAGCGGCACCGGCGAGAAGCAGCGGATGCATGTCCAGGCAGCCGACTCGAGCTACAAGAAGACGACATACCAGACGGACGGTGGCAATGGCGGCGAAGGATCGGGAGCGTCGGCAGCAGCTAAATCTGGCTCCGGGTCGGGATCAGGATCAGGATCAGGATCGGGATCCGGATCGGGATCCGGATCAGGGGCGAGGAGCAGCTTGCAGGACAAGCAAAAGATTATCAAAAAGACGCAAAAGCTCGATGCCAAGCTGGCCGACTGGAGCAGCGACGAGGACGAGCGATTCTATGGCGGCGGCCGTGGCGGAAACCGCAACCCCAAATGGGACAAGGTGGTCGTCCTCAAGCACATGTTTACGCTGGCCGAGCTGGAAGAGGACCCGGCTGCGCTGCTCGACATCAAGGAGGATATCCGCGACGAGTGTGCCAAGCTCGGCGAGGTGACCAACGTGGTCCTCTTTGACCTAGAAGCAGAGGGTATCGTGAGCGTCAAGTTCAAGACGGCCGATGCAGCGGCGGCATGCGTTCGGCTTATGGGCGGCCGTGCCTTTGACGGGCGCATTGTGGAAGCCGGCCTGGCCACGGGCCGCGAAAAGTACAAAAAGTCAAAGAAAAATGACGACAAGGAAGATGAGAGCGATAGCGACAATGGTAATTGAGAGTGTTGTTTGATTCGGTTTGATGTAGTTCGATTTGATTTTTGCATCTCTACCCTACGGCGTGTATTCATATAGACTCTTCGTTCTGGCCTTGTTTTACTTTGCTACTTTCCATACTCTGGCATGCATTATTAAAGATTCTGGAGCGTTTCATCCTTATTCAGCCACTTCGGGGACTTTCTCTGGCAGTATCAGATCCATCTTTTGGCCCATTGTGTACCAGATGGCGGCCTCGATAATCCGTGCAATAATTTGCAAGTCACTATCGTCTGTGCCGCCGTCAGTAACGAAAAATCAAAGTAGCCAGCGAAAAAAAAAAGGAAAACTAATACCTCGTGGAGCATAAATCAATACAAAGGTTGGCGGCAGGGGGGGCTTGACCCAGTCTTTATAACCAGGAAACGCGAGCGGATGGCGCTCGCCCCAGCCCTTCTGGAGGACCTCGAAAATGTCCTGTGGATGGAGACTCATGTGCATTGACTTTTCGGCGTCGTGGATGTGAAACACCTCTCCATGGCCAGCCCATGTATTGACCGGGTGGAGGGCAAATAGGCCGAAGCCGTGCTTTTCAATCGACGATGTTGCAATGCTGAGGTGTTCTGGCGACCGGCGGACAAGCTCCTCCACGGCAGAACGCAGCCTCTCGTAGCAATCTGGATTGGCGTGCTGGTCCAACTGGCGCTGTGGTGCCAGACCAGCGACGTGCGGCCGTGGACCTGGTCGGTACGGAAGCTCCTGGAGTGTGCCCAGAACAGGAAACACGCCGTCAATCATTCCTTCTATCGGGCCGTGGTAGACATCACGGATGGCGAACAGCCGGAGCCAGAGCAGGCGCAGGTATCCGAAAAACGTTGGCGGCGTACCTCCAGGTCCGAGAAGCAGGAAGTTGGTGTAGTCATTGTGCACGAGAAGAGCCAAAGGGACAGCAATAACGACGGCTTGGATGGCAACCGTTGGTAGGGCTTGCAGTCCGGTGACAAGCAAAGCGCACGCGGTGACCATGGTAGATGCGTCTACAGTCACTGAAAATGGGTTCTGTTGGATGACCATGTTGAGGGCTGTCGGGCGTCGCAGGGGAGAAGTGAGGACTGTGGGAGTTGCCTGGTACTCGTGTCGAACTGGAGCCGGGCTGGCAGTGCTGTGTGATAAATCATGCTCGCGCCCACGAGAAGTGCGGAAGAGGCCGAAGCCTGACGCTTGAATCTTCTGCTCGGAGCAGAAGTGTGTAGATATACACTGCCATAGCCACACGGGAAACGCCTGCCAGAAGAGAATCTGGGAGCCAATGATAAAGAGGATAGTGACGGCGACTAAGGAGAGCAAGTAGAAAACAATGGAACCGATATCAATGCTGAGAACCATGGTCATCGTGGCGGGCTGCTAGGATTGGTCTCTTAGGGGTGGCGAGATGGGTGAGCAGGCGTGAGGGGGATCGGGCACGGGATGTAAGATCGCCGCATATATGACCGGGATATCAACGGGGTGAGATGATGCCGGCAGAACCATTTCCTGAGCATGCAAGGGCTGTCAGGTTATCAGGTAACAAGGTAAAGGGCCTGCCACATACTCCGCAGGCATGCTTCACAACGTACGGCTAAAAAAATATGGCGGCTAACATGGTCGCACCTTCCACAGGCCGCCGGCGTGACTTGTGCAGGAAGGAGGCAGCCTCATGTGATAGGCGTTCCTTGGCTGCAGCTACCGTCTGGGGAAGTTGACGGTCTTGCCTCATTTGGAAACCAGTCAATCCGGTTCGACGCCATGCCCAGACCATCTAGGCGGGGAAAGAACGCCAAGGGGGAGAGCTGAGAATTCAAATGCGGAAGGAGCTCGTTACCTAGCTCAACAAGCCGTTATCGGGTGTAAGCTTGTGGTAAGTATTTTACATCTGTGGTACCTCCTTCGGGCAGTTCGTCAAAACCGGCCGACCCGAACATGCGGCCTTCTGTGGTGCGACGACCCCGCCTACACATCAGCAATCAGCCATCCGATATGGTGTAATGGCTAACATCCGACGCTCTCACCGTCGAGCTCGGGGTTCGATTCCCCGTATCGGAGTTTATATTTTTTTGCCCGTTTGTTCTACTGTAGGTGCGTCCGTAAAAAATCCACCTTGTACTCCGTATGGATTTCTGTAGGGCAAAACGTTGCACTTTCCCCTCCAAGCGGACCCAGAATTGGGGCTCTTACCGTTTTGGGTAGTACGAAGTACATGTACCCCGTACGACCGTTATTCTGGCAGTTGTCACCAACAATTTTACACTTTACCTTTTTGGTGGCGTTCTTGAACCAGGAAAGGTTGCAACTGTGGCCTTGGAATACTTGGATAATAGACGGTTCCATCTTTGCAGTCCGCCCGAAAAGGTGAGATGGAGTCAGAATTAGACGCAGCCCAGAGTGACCAAGAATATGCATGATGCATCTCCTATGAGGCTAAATTTACCTTGGCTAAAAAAACAAGGTTCAGGTTCCATCCATTTTATTTTTTTATTTATTTTTTTTTTAATTTTTTTTCCAAAAAAATAGACATAAATAAAATACAAATAATTAAATCAAAATACGAAGCCCAGGGAAACAATAAACCGTAAACGATGCAGAGAAAGCAAAGGCAGTGGAATAAGAATCGCAAGTGAAGTCACTTCAATTGTTTCAATGCGTTTCATATCAGTTACATAATCACACGTCTAAGCGCGTTGCTGGGCAACGGCAGCACCACACCCTGACCGCACGGGCCAATTGCATGAAGGTGCCTATTGTTGACCTCCGCTTTGCCGTGCAATGCACAAGCTGCACGGGAAGGTGCGACCGGTGCTCGGCAAGACATTGTCAAACGTGCCTCTCATTTCCCCTATTCCCCATTCACTACGGAGCAGGTCTTTTTTGTTGAGCTTTAAACCTTCTCACACCGTTTGCCGCAGATTGCTGGTTGACACACTGCATTTCAACGGCATCGCCCATTTGCATTCCCATTCCTGTTCTTCGACCACATACACATTCCACACTACCTCGTGGCAGCAGTTCCATGATACTACACGGCCTTGGCCGCACACTTGCATTCCAGTCCTCCACCATGGGACTTCTTCCTCAAGGCATGTTCCGCTCGCGGAGCAATGCCCGACAGCAACTTCCTCTTCATCAGCAAGATGCCACGTCCTCTGCGGACCGCTCAAAAGAGCGGGCATCCAACGACTACACATCCGACGACGACAATGACTCCGAGTACAGCGACAGCGACGATGACTACTCTAGCAATGCTTCCACGCCGCGGAACTCACTCGGCTCGGAGGGGGGTGACTCGCGGCGCTCGTCGGGCTCGTCGCGGACGCTGATGCTCTCGAGAAGAAAACGGACGGCGGCAAGGGCATTTGCTAAGCAGCCCCAGAATCAGCTCCTGCGGCCGCTTAGCCAGCCGCCCTCTTCGCGCATGCGTCTTTACCGCATTCCCAACAGTGTTATGCGGTATCTTTGCGGCGCGATGTGCACAACAATCATCATCTTTATCGTCTTCCTGGCTCGTGCCAGCCAGCTGGAGAATCAGCGCATTGCTAGCGGCAACGTGGACAAGGCTGCGCCGCCACCACCACTCTGGGAGTCGTTCCCGTTTCTCACACGATACTACGGCGGCGTCCGCACCCTCGTTTCTTACGAGGAGAGCGTGCCCGAGTACCCCCGTGCCGAAGACGAGAAGCCGTACGACGCCAAAGCGGCTGCCGCTGCTGTTGCTGCGGCGGCTGAAAACGGTGCCGAGGCTCCTGAGCAAACCGACCCTGCCCTTGAGAACACGTCGACCTCCAGCGAGCGCAAGCCCCTCCCGTCGAGCTTCTCCTTCAACGACTACAACACCTCGGTGCTAGCCTCTGGCCAGCCTGACATCATTTCGTGCTTCATTGACACCCAGAACACTGTTCGCATCCCTCCTGTCCGCTACTTCAACGGCCGCCCCAACGGCTTCCCGCAGAACATTATGGGTTCCTACGAGCTGTTGGATCTGCCCGAAGACATTTGCTTTGACCGCTACGGCCGCTACGGCCCCTACGGCTACGGCTACTCTGTCCGTCATGGCGGCCTTGGTGTTGGCGAATATGGCGAGCGCGAAGGTGCTGATGCTGTCTGGGAGAGCGGTGTTCGCCGCGTCGATTTTCGCGAGGTCGACTGGGCCGATGCCCAGCGTCGCTGCTATGATGCCAACGCTCAGCGCTTCAAGGCACCGCACATGCGCACAGCTCCCACAAACGGCATGTTTGTTGGTGGCCACTCGGCTGCTGGCAGCCCAGACAAGTCGGTCCATGCTTCTCGCGATGTCGCCAAGGAGTCCAAGGCTGCTGACCCTGCCGCTGCACCTGCTGCTGCATCTGCTGCCCCTTCCGCACCTCCTGCTTCTTCTGACGAAGCCATCTCGACAAAGACCACGCAACCTCGCGGAGACGCTCCTCGCACTGCCGTGGTTGTCCGTGTTTGGGACGAGTTTGTTTGGGGAGAGGACGACATTATGAACATGCGGTCTCTTATCACCGAGCTGTCTCTCGCATCTGGAGCCCGCTACGACGTGCATCTCCTTGTCCAGGTCAAGAATGAGGCTAGAGACCCCATTTGGGCCGACGACGACGCCTACAAGCGCAAGGTCCACGATGCCGTTCCTGCCGAGTTCCGCGGCCTTGTCACGCTCTGGACTGAAACGCAGATGCTCGCATCTTACCAGGGCGTGCGCGACCACTTTACCAGAGGCCCCGACCTGCCCGTCCACGGCGTCTACCGCGGCATGCAGATGGCCATGCAGCACTTTGCCTACCACCACCCCGAGTACGACTTCTTTTGGCAGTGGGAGATGGACATCCGCTACACCGGCCACCATCTCGACCTCTTCACCAAGATGGAGCAGTGGGCGGAGAAGCAGCCTCGCAAGGGCCTCTGGGAGCGCAATGCTCGCTTCTATGTCCCGTCGGTCCATGGCGACTGGGATGACTTCCGGCAGATGGCTCGCGTTCAGACCGAGGTGGGCCTTACTGGTTCCGATAACATCTGGAACGGTCTTCCTGGTGCCAATGACGACAAGTCTGCTGCCGGCAGTTCTCGCCGCGTCGGCGAGGACACGGTCTGGGGCCCTCTTCGCCCGTCGGACCCCAACGACTGGTTTGAGCCCGACAACGACCCGGTTCCGCCGACCTCGTACGAGAAGGACCACTACGAGTGGGGTGTTGGCGAAGAGGCGGATCTGATCACGCTGAACCCCATCTTCAACCCCGAGGGCACGACCTGGGGCCTTGCCGACGACATCACGGGCTACAACGAGACCGCCGAGTGGCTCAATGGCCACCGCACTGGAAAGCCGGCCCGTCGTGCGAGCATTATTACCGCGTCGCGCATGTCTCGGCGCCTGCTGCACACGATGCACCGCGAGACGGCCATCAAGAAGCACCATGCCTTTTCCGAGATGTGGCCAGCGACAGCGGCGCTGCAGCACGGCTACAAGGCGGTGTACGTGCCGCACCCCGTGTACGTGGACCGCGAGTGGCCGACGCAGTATGTTGCAGGCACGTTTAATGGCGGCCGCAACGGCGCGTCGGGCGGCTCGCGAACGTCTGTCTTTGGCCAGCGCGAGCACAACTTCCAGGGCCTGACTTGGTTCTACAATGCGGGCTTCTCGCCGAACCTGTACCGCCGCTGGCTGGGCCTCAAAGTCAACAACGACGGCGGCGCCTCGTTTGAGGAGATGGTGGACACGACCAAGAACGGCTCGTCAATGGAGATGATGCGTGGCGGCGAGGGGCGCATGTGCATGCCACCAATGCTGCTGCACCCGATCAAGGGTGTCGAGCTGCCCGTGGAGAGTCACCAGACCGACGAGTACCAAGAAGCGGATATGGAGATGACTCCTGATTCGTGATGTTACTACTTTGTTTGCTCACTTTTGTTTGCAGCGAGTTCTTGTTTTTGACTTTGCTCAGCGATGCATGAACATTGAGCCTTGCATTTTTGATGATGGCGTTTCGGGCGTATGCTATTTTTTTCCTACTTTACCTTTCTCTTTTCAAAACCTTTTAGATATGAGACGAGATACGACGTGCGTGTATTTTTGTCTTGTTGATATTTCTGTTGAAAGATTTGTTTGACTCTGTACTTTGCGAGCCATTTACTGTCTGTACTATTTATAATAGAGTGTTTGTGTGCATGATCACCTTCAAGAAGAAAAATAACACGTGCTTTATTCATCATTTTGCTGCCTGTACAGCTTGTGTTTTTGAAATCCAAAGCGGCCCATAAACGAGAGAATAGAAACAGAGAGAAACATAAAAAGACTTCAAAAAGGACGTACGCCCACAATGCTGTGCTCCATCATCATCCAGTCCCAGCCTTCCCAACCATTTTGTATATGTATGTATATCATCCCATGATGTCACAAACACGTTCAGGCTTAGATAACGCGCTTGACCTCGAAGAAGCGGCGCAGCCACCAGACCTGGAAGACGGACTCGCCAACGACCATGGCAATGACAAAAAGGTTCCACCACTTGACACGGGCGTTGGTGCTCTCAGCGGTGTTGCGGTGGGTGCGCTCGCGGACGACAATGTACGACTGCTCGTCCTTGACCTGGGCCAGCATCTCGGAGAGGCGCTTGGTCTCGACCTCAAGAGGGTCCTGGGGGCCGTCCTCAGCCGAGACGTAGACGATGCCGTGAACGTTGAACGAGACCTCCTTGCTGGAGGCACCCCAGTGCTCGTTGCTGAAGCAGTAGGTGTACTTGCCGTCGTTGCGGGCCGTAAAGGTGAAGTCAAAGTTGGAGATGGACTTTTGAATAACCTCGTTGTAGCCGGTGGGGTTGGAAACCTGTACAAAGAGTGTCAGCTCACACTGGTCTTTACAATATATTCGTTCTCTGTAACCTCCGTATGACGATAAACAGCCTTCGAATGGGGAAAGATGATGTATGGCGAGGAAAGACGCACCCAAAAGTCAACGTCGAGGTTGCCGGCACCGCCAAACTCGCGGTCGCCGACCTGGAAGGTCACGGTCATCTTGTCGTCTCGGTGCAGGTCCTCAAAGAAGCACTCGCGGCCGTGCGCGGGCAGCTGGATGTTGTGCGCGACGACGACCTGCAGAAGAGCAAGGACGGTGGCCATGAGGCCGAGAAGGAAGCGGGCCATTTTGAAATAACGAGTGACTGTTGTTGTTGATCGAAAGGAGAGTAAGAAGGGGGTCGAATGCGAGAAAGAGTAAAAAAGAGAGACGGTCGCGTGATGGTGTTGGTGACGTTCAATGCCCAGCCGTTATTTTTTTCCGCTGCGGTCGTCGTGTCGTGATGCGGTTTTGGCGAAAAGGGGACTGTGTAGGACAGCTTGCACTTGCTCGGCCGTGTAGCGCCTGGCCAATCACAGGTCGCAGACGCGGTCAGCGTATGAGAGGTCAAGTGGAGACTGCTGCCCGAGAGCTTTCGCGCTACAGTGGTGTAGGTACCCGGGGCTAGACAGAAGCGTGTTAGAGATACTTTGGGGGGAACAGGGGGAGGGGGTTCCGCTAGTTCGAAGTAAGATGCCTGCTCCGTAGCGGCTCGAGTCGTTCTTGCCACCGTACTCCGTTGCTGTTTCCAAACTCTCTCACTCTTGGAGCCACGGGCCGACCAATGATCCGACCAGCCTCCCTGCGTTCCTTCTATTGATGCCTGTATCTGACTACGTGCTCCGCACCACCGCGTATCTTTCCACTGGCTTGCCCCACGCTGGGATCTCCAGCAAGGCGCTTCTCGTCAGAACGCCCTGGCAGCTGATACGGGCGACCCGCAGCAACCCATTTGGTGCAAAGTAAGATACCTAGAACGTTGTACTTGTACATGTAGTCCCATACTAGCAAAAACAGCAACAGCCAAAAACGCCAGGTGCCTAGCCAGACTCGCTCGATAGGGGTCCCGCAAAAAAGGCCACTCTGGCGCAAAACAATACGCCAAAAGCACGCCAGCGGGTGCTACACCCTTCTGTAAGATAGTTACGACGAGTAGATACGGGGCCCAGGCAGCAAAAAGTCCAGGGTCTATCAACAGTTGGTCGACAGGCGATTGCGCCTCATGCCCGCTCCTTTTTAGTGCCTGGCCGCAATTTTTTTTATCCACTCGCCCCCTTTCCCTTGCTCATTCCCTGTGGCTCCCGTTCCCTGGCTTTCTCTCTCTCCCTCTCCCTGGCCGCCGCCTCCTTCCCACACACACCGACAAATCCCACTTCTTTAGGCCACATCGCGACAAATCGCCTGGTCTTTTCTTTTCAACCACCCCCCACAGAAACTCGCCATCACCTCACCACCCCCCAAACCCAAACCTCACATCCTCCATCTTCTCGACAACAACGACGTCCATCGTCCATCGCCGAGGTGAGCCACAATCCACAATCTTGTCCAACCCTACACATCCTTCCATCCATTTTCCCTTGCACATGAAAAAAACACCGCCGGCGCAGAGGATAGAGAGCGGAAGCTGTCCTTTTTGTCCGTCTTTTGTTCGATCGTCGTCGTACGCGTTCATGACGCCAGACCTTTGAATTGGCCTGTCTACACACCACGCCCCTGTTACCTCCCGTCTTCCAGATCCCTTTCCCTTCCTTTGCCGTCGGCGTCTTGTACATCACCAGAACAAAAGAGCAATGAGCACAGCAGATTGCGCATGATGGGATGCAGGCCATCATCGAAATACGCTTCGGCCCTGCAGCCTTGTCGACTTGGATGCTGCTACTGTTGCTGCTGCGAGGGATGGATGCATGCTTCAGGGGATGGATGGGACTCACGTGTCCCCTTTTGCCAGCCAACCATCCAGCCATCCATCCTTTCCGCAAAGCTGTGCTGCCTGCCGCCTCGGCTCACTCCCGCAGCTCACCGTGGCCGACATAAGCCTTGAGCCACCGAATACCTCGCCCACCCCCCCTTTTTGTTCCTGTCGTCTTCTGGAAATGAGGAATCAACGCCCTGCTCTCCTCCGAGTGGATGACTCGCGACACCGTGTCAGATCTACACCAGATGTGATTATCTCGGAGCCTGGAGGAGGACGCTTGGCAGGACTAATCGGGAGCGGTACTCGGGCACGGCTGTCCAAGGGATTATCTCGCAGCCTGGCAACCCCTGGGTTTGTCGACAAGCACGGGAAGAGCGAGGCGCAGCAGCTGGGTGATGGACAACAGGGGCTGGCAAGCTTAGCTTGGCAGCCTCGTGCCGTTCATGCGCGCTGGCCTCATCGGTCAATCCTGGAGCCTGTCACTCCTTTCATCCTTCGCTCTCTGGACAGCTTGCAAGACAGCATCATTGTCGTGATGCAGACATGTGTCCCTCTCAACGTGGCCAGTTTTGTTTCCAAGAGATGGCTTTCTGGCTCTATATGATGCACTGCAGCCCGACATTGCCGTTCAAGTGTTTAGGCTCTTGTTCCCTCCCCCCTCTTCATCACCTCCCACACCCTCCTTCCCTCTACATACACCAATGAGCTGCAGAGCAGTCTCGTGACTCCATTTTGCCTCGCATACGTCATCTGCACCTATACGTGCTTACCGAGTTCCCTCGCTAACAAGCATCTGAAGAATTTTTTTGTCTGTCGGCCTTTAACTCCTCTAATTCTTACACTGTCCTCGCCTGAAACAACGCCAAAATGGGTCTGTCGTTCAGCAAACTGTTCGCCGCCTTCCTCGGCAAGAAGGAGATGCGTATTCTGATGGTCGGTCTTGACGCTGCCGGCAAGACCACCATTCTGTACAAGCTGAAGCTTGGCGAGATTGTCACCACCATCCCCACCATTGGTACGCTCTTCCCAAGGGCGCGCTCGGATCTACTATGCTCGTCGAACGACGACTAACACTTTACTCCTTTCCCCCAGGCTTCAACGTCGAGACTGTCGAGTACGGCAACATCCAGTTCACCGTGTGGGATGTCGGTGGTCAGGACAAGATCCGTCCTCTGTGGCGCCACTACTTCCAGAACACCCAGGGCATCATCTTCGTCGTCGACTCCAACGACCGCGACCGTATCATTGAGGCCCGCGAGGAGCTTCAGCGCATGCTCAACGAGGACGAGCTCCGCAACGCTGTCCTCCTGATCTTTGCCAACAAGCAGGATCTGCCCGTACGTTCCCCCCTCCGGTTCCCGTGTTATGTTGTGTATGTGCACTATATTTTGAAACACTGTTACTGACATTGATTGTAGAACGCCATGAACGCCGCTGAGATCACAGACAAGCTCGGTCTCCACAGCATGCGGCAACGCCAATGGGTATGTTTGGAACTTTGCGCCTGACTTTATTTTTTGTATTCCATTTCAGTGCTAACAACCTTTACAGTTCATCCAGTCGACATGCGCCACCTCGGGTGACGGTCTGTACGAGGGTCTTGACTGGCTCTCGGGTGCTCTGAAGAAGAGCCAAGCCAGCCAGTAAAGGAATCCCTCAAATGCCACCGATTCCGTTCCTTTGCTCTTTTTGCTTGGCATGATCCGCAAGAAAAAAAAAGCAGGTGTTTTGATGGGTGTCTGAGCGGATGGGCCGCGTGGGCAACATAAGAAAAGGAGGAAGAGAGGGATGGACAGCAAGGTCTTCCCCTCCTCTCCTTCCCTGATCTTCCAGGGAGAGAGAAAAGGCCTTGTCCGCAACTGTCCTTCTTGTGTGCCTTTCGCCCTCCTCCCTTTGGTTCACCTCCCCTGGAAACCTTGCTGCTACCCTCCCGGACATTTTTCCACGTCAATATGTAAACCTTTCTCGTGTTGCGTTATTCTTTTTTTGAACTTTGTCTTTTACCACAGAAGCAAGAAACAGTATGGACAATGAGCAAAAAAAAAAACCGTTTTTATTTTTTTGTTAGCTGCCTTTTCTCTTTTGCAGGCTGCTTTGTCTGTGCTACAATTGCCCTTTTTGTTGTCTTGATCCTATTCTTTTCTCACCATGTGCTGCTTATTCTTGTGTTCTTTATATCGAGTTTGTCTCCCATTCACTTTACCGTTTTTCTCTTCCCCCTTTCTTTTCGTCTTACTCCCCTCACAAAGAACTCTCACGTGCCGCGTTGCTTTATCGCCTTATGTTGCTTTCCATTCCATAATAAGAGACGTTATACAAAGTCTGAAGAGTGTAGATTTGCAGTTTTGTAAATGCTAAAAATTGTCATAATAGGTACCTATACATTATATGTAATTGGAGATCTTTCAACCTGACGCCATTCATGCAGGAAATACAACGGGTGATATCATAAAACAGAGTGGTGAGAATGAAAAAAAAGGAGACCCTTCAACGCCAAATCTTATGCATCCCCTATGTTTTTTTTTTCCTTTTTTTTTTCTTTTTTTTCTTCGCTTCCCTTACTGGCCAGCCTCGGCACTATCAGTCTTCTTCGTGCCGTCTTCCTTGCCGGGCTCATCATGCTGAGGCGTCACGTCGAGACCAGACTGGTCTGCCTTGACCGAGACGGTGGCCACTTCGCCCATGCAGACATTGCCACGAATAATCTTGTCGGCCAGGTTGTTGGCAATCTCAGTCGTGATGAGCCGGTTGAGAGGCCGCGCGCCGAATTTGGGGTCGTAGCCACGATCGGCCAGCCAGTCACGCACATCGTCGGGCACGCTGATCGTGATGCGACGGTCCGTCAGACGGGCCTGCAGCTCCTTGAGACGAATGTCGACAATGTCGCGGATGGCGCCGCGGGCCAGACGCTTAAAGATGATAAAGGAGTCGATGCGGTTCAAGAACTCGGGCGGGTACTGCGACGCCACAACGTCCATGACGGCCGAGCGCACCGACGGGTCGATCGTGCCATCCGCGCCATTCGCGCCATTGTCCACTTCCTTGTACGGGTGCATAGGGTCGCCGCCGACCAGGATGTTGGCGCCGAGATTGGAGGTCAGCACGATGATGGTGTTGCGGAAGTCGACGCGGTGGCCCTGCGCGTCGGTCAGGTAGCCCTCGTCGAGGACCTGCAGCAGCAGCGCCGAGATGTCGCGGTGCGCCTTTTCAAACTCGTCAAAGAGCAGCACCGCGTACGGCTTGCGGCGCACAGCCTCGGTCAGCTGGCCGGCGTCGTCGTAGCCGACGTAGCCCGAGGGTGCGCCAATGAGCCGCGAGATGGTGTGCTTCTCCTGGAACTCGCTCATGTCGAAACGCACGACGGCCGACTCGGTCGAGAAGAGGAAACCGGCCAGCTTCTTGCACAGCTCCGTCTTGCCCACGCCCGTGGGGCCGAGGAAGAAGAAGGAGGCGAGCGGCCGGTTGTCGCCCGAGAGGCCGGCGCGCTGAAGACGCACAGCATCGGCCACGGCCTTGAGCGCTTCGTCTTGACCGCGCACCGATTCCCGCAGCGTGTCCTCCATGTGCACGAGCTTTTCAATGTGGCCTGTCGTCAGCTTGGACACGGGGATGCCCGTCACGCGGGAGACCACGGTGGCAATGTCCTCGGCCGTCACCGAGTCGTGGATGAGAGAGCCAGAGCCGCTGTCAGATGACCCGGCCGTCTCGTTGGTGCTGTTTTCGCTGTTGAGCTTCTCCTCGAGCGCCGGGATGACGCCGAAGCGCAGCTCCGAGGCGCGGCCAAAGTTGCCCTCGCGCTGGGCACGGTCGAGGTCGACACGCGCGCGGTCGAGGTCGGCTTGGGCCCTTTTGATGCTGTCAATCTCCTCGCGCTCCTTCTCCCAGCGCTCCGTCAGCGCTTTGGCTTCGTCCTGGTACGACTTGAGATCTTCCTGGAGCTTATCGCGGCGCTCGCGGCTGGCAATGTCGGTCTCCTTGCGCAAGCTCTCGAGCTCGATCTGGACGGTCATGATCTTCTGGTCGAGCAGCATAATGTCTTCGGGCTTGCTCTCCTGCTGCAGACGCAGCGAGCTGGCCGCCTCGTCCATCAGATCAATGGCCTTGTCGGGCAGGAAGCGGTCGGTGATGTAGCGGTTCGAGTAGGTGGCGGCGGCCACGAGGGCACCGTCCGTGATGCGGACACCGTGGTGCACCTCGTACTTTTCCTTGATGCCGCGCAGGATGCTGATGGTGTCCTGCACGGTGGGCTCGTTGACGAGGATCGGCTGGAAGCGTCGTGCCAGCGCCACGTCCTTTTCAATGAGCCGGTATTCGTTGAGCGTCGTTGCGCCGCAGCACTGCAGCTCGCCCCGTGACAGAGCAGGCTTGAGTAGGTTGGATGCGTCGATCGACCCTTCGGCCTTGCCGAGGCCCAGAAGCGTGTGCAGCTCGTCAATGAAGAGAATCACTTCTCCATTGGCTTGCTCGACTTCTGTGAGGACCTTTTTCAGTCGCTCTTCAAAGTCGCCGCGGAACTTGGCGCCGGCAATCAGCGAGCCGAGATCGAGGCTGATGACACGCTTGTTCTTGATGCTCTCGGGCACATCACCGCGAACAATGCGGAGTGCCAGGCCCTCGAGAATGGCCGTCTTGCCGGTTCCTGCATTGCCGATGAGGACAGGGTTGTTCTTGGTTCGTCGTGACAGCACCTGAATGGTGCGCTGGATTTCAGAGTCGCGGCCAATGACCGGGTCGAGTTTGCCGTCCTTGGCCTTGGCCGTCAGATCGACGCCGTACTGCTCGAGGGCCGGCTTCTCCTCCTCGCCGCCGCCCATATTCATACGATGCGTGCCCCCGGGGGGATGTGGTCGGCCATTTGCGTAGCCGCGTGTGGTGGAGAGGGGTACAAAGCAGGGCGTCTTGGCCGCAAGAGGCGTGCCCAGAGGAGTTCCTGCATGCAAGACAGAAGGTGGTGCAGCTGCGAGCCTAGCCAGTCGGCCACGCGGCAGCGCTGCCATGGAACCTCGCGATGATCCAGCAGCGGCCTGCATCACCTGACGCCGCGAGCCGTGTAGTAGCTGTTTTTGGGCAATCATTTTCGTGGTTTTTGAGAAATGACTGAAAAATAAAGTTGACAAAAAAATCGTTTCCTCGAAACAATTCAGTATTGGCCAAGAAAAAGGGTTGCTATATAACCGCGTTGCATTGGGTCCATCGCCACGACAAAGAAGTATCGTGACGTCGATGGAGGAAACCAGTGAGTCTGGGCCGGTTCCAGCAGTTTCAGGAAGCCACGACAGGGGACCCACTATTCTGTAGCTTGCACGGCATCGACGATTGGGGTACGAGATACTTACTCCCCTGTACTGCTATCTTGCAGCGCCTGGCATACTATGGGTCTTTGACGCATTGACGCATATCGCATATGAACATATTAGGCCGCTTTTGTCTCTTTGCCCCGCCAACGGGCATCCACTTATTCTTTCCATATAGCGTGTGACACGCCAATCAGCATGCGCAAAGCGACCAGGTTTGCAGTAAAATAAAATGGCAAAATAAATGGGAAAAAAAGAATTTCAGTACCAAAAAAGGTTTTGCGGGAGCAACAACCCCACCACGCGCCTGCCCCCCCATCTCCATCCACCTTCCCTCTGAAATTTTTCTTGCTCCGTCGTAATTTCCCCCTTCCCTGTCTCTCTCGTCTCTCCCTATTTCTTCTCGACGTCGCCCACTTCCGTCTCTCGTCGCATCCTCTCTCGCTCTCTTCCTTTCTTCTTCAGCTGCAAACTCTGCACCTCTGCACATCCTCTCTGCCACAATGGGCTTCACCGATCTGCAAGCTGACGCCGGCGTTGCTGGTACGTGTCTGCGCTCTTTTGATCCCTGATCATGACAATTTGCCTCGATTGAAAGAATAGTCAGGCAATTGATCTGGAGGGAACGAGCTTTGCTTCGGTTCTTTTGCTCTTCAGTTTTTGCTTTTCGTTTTCTTTCTCTCTTCCGTTTCTTCTCTTTTTTTCTTTGCCTTTTTTTGTGCTCTCTTCACTCTCTTCGTCCGCGAATCGTTGGGCAACAATGGCCAGACGTTTCTCGCTGACACTCTGCAGTGCTCAACAGCTTCCTGACCACCCGGTCCTACATTGTCGAGTAAGTCATTGCAGCTTCGTTCTTTTCTGTTTGCTTTTCTTTCCCTTTCTCTTTTTTCCCCTTTTGACTTCCTCTGGCATTCCATGATGAAAATGATTGGTCCGTGTTTCTGAGCAGACTCAAGACCTGCGACTGAAGACGCAACAAGCATAACATGCACTTCTGATTTTGCTATTTGTTTCCCCCCTTTGCGTTAGACTCGTCCACCGTGGTGGCTCATTCACATTTGGTATCATATTGGCATTCTAACACCGTCTCCAGCTACACGCCTAGCCAGGCTGATGTCGCCGTCTTCAAGGCCCTGAAGGCCGCCCCCGCTGCCGACAAGTACCCCAACGCTGCTCGGTGGTACAAGCACATTGCCTCGTACGAGGAGGAGTTTGCCACGCTCGCCGGCGACGCGTCCAAGCCCGCTTCCGAGTACGGCCCCGACGCCTCGGAGGTCACGGTCAACACCAAGGCCCCCGCTGCTGCTGAGGACGACGACGACGTCGACCTGTTCGGCAGCGACGACGAGGAGGAGGACGCCGAGGCTGTCCGCATCCGTGAGGAGCGTCTGGCCGAGTACCGCAAGAAGAAGGAGGGCAAGGTCAAGCCCGCTGCCAAGTCCGTTGTCACCATGGACGTCAAGCCCTGGGATGACGAGACCGACATGGTCGCCCTTGAGTCGTCGGTCCGTGGCATTGAGATGGACGGCCTCGTCTGGGGTGCCTCCAAGCTCGTTGCCGTCGGTTACGGCATCAAGAAGCTCCAGATCAACTTGGTCGTCGAGGACGACAAGGTCTCCATGGACGACCTCCAGGGCCAGATCGAGGGCTTCGAGGACTACGTCCAGTCGTCCGACATTGTAAGTTTTGAGAGACAAGAGTACAAGCTGGCCCGGTTTCATACTAACTCACTTGCCAGGTTGCCATGCAGAAGCTGTAAGCGCCTTTTTTGGCACTCTACAGCCCTTTGGATTGGGACATAAAAAAGTAAAATAAAAACTTCCGGCTTCAGGAATATGAGACAACGTTTGATGTGGATGACGTTTACATGCCGCTGTGCGACATTGTCCAAAAAAAAGACAGTGAAAAAAAAATAGATTTGATGCCATGTTTAAATTTTTTATTCTAGCCATATGTTTGTGAATAGCGAATCATAACTCGGTATCGAAGATTTTTGGGAGGTAACGCTGCAAAATCAATGATCGATGTCTGTGGGACTGATACGCAAAAGTGGGTCACGTGAACCGCGACAGAGTCGCGTAGCGCTCAAGACGCGACGCAGACAATCCTCGGTTCATGGCGAGACAACACTGCACACACGATAGACGGCGGACGCCACTGCACTTTTTTCTGAGTGACATTTCCTTTTCTGGATCACACACACAGACATAGAAAAAGACACGGCATCATGTACGGAGATTTGGGAAACAAACTGGTATGTTGGGCTGCACATGTTGATGCCCAATCCTTGACGATATATTGTCGACCTCGATCTTATCTCTAACCTCGGTCTCGTTCTCACTTTATAGGTCCAGCATGCCAAGCGGACACAGAATCTGGCACTCCTGCCACCTTACCAGACCGAGATCGTGCGGGCTGTGACGCGCGAAGTGCGCGATCTCGATAAAGACGTCGCCCTGCTGCTCGAGCCCTTCCAAAACTCCTTTGACCCGTCTACCGACCAGGCCACGGCCTGCGCGCTGCTCGTCGACCATCTGGCCATGCGTCGAAACAAGCGCTGCCTGCTTGCATACCATCGCACGCGCACCGACAAACTCGAGGAGCTCGTTTGGAAGGGATCCGATGTGGTTGACCTGTCGGCTCAGCAGGTCCGCGATGGCCAGGGCGGCGCCGAAGGTGCTGGTGGCCCGGGAGGTGAGGATGGCGGCCCCGAGGTGGGCAGCAGCAGTCTCAGCCCGCAGGAAGAGGACTACATGCGGCAGTACTCGGACTTGTTGGCGGCGTACAAGGGACAGTGGACAGATATCGACCTGACGGGCAGCCTCGAGCCACCGCGCGATCTGTTTATCGATGTCCGCGTTTTGAAAGACGCCGGTGAGATCCAGACCGAATACGGGTGAGTCAAGACGGCCAAAAAAAAAAAAAAAAGAGGAAAAGGAGAAAAAGACTTGTGGTCTGTGCCACTCTTGCTGACCTCTCAGATCCATTATGCTCAGCAAAAACAGCCAGTTTTACGTGCGGCAGGGCGATGTCGAGAGACTGATTGCCCAGGGCTATCTTCAAAAGCTTGGCTGATGGTTTTCCATTAGCAAGAGAAAGAAGAGCGTGGACACTCTCGCTCCGCTCAACAAAGCATCGACATGTCGTGCCGCTGCAGTGGCGCCGAGCTTTTTGCGAGAGTCTTTATTGACGAGCGCCAACGTCGAGCCCGAGGGTTTAGGGCAACGCCAGAAGCTCGCCGGCCAAAGGCCTGTAGGAGCCATTATGGCGAGCTCTGCAAGGCCGTGCTTGACTGGTTTTGGCTCTTGTCGGCCCAGGACGGTCTCCGTTGCAGGAAATGGGTTGCGTCGGCATTTTGCTATAGGGCAATGTGTTGTTACATGCACAGCTACCTTGGTCACGCATGGCTAGACTCCAGCCTTATGGCTTGCAGCCTGCATCTTGCAGCAGCGTGCAGCGTGCAGCGTGCAGCTTGTGCATGCTTCCCAGCCTTGCAGATGATAACGTCTAACCCACTCTTGGGACACTTTCAGCACTGCAGTGTTCCTGGAGAAATAGCAATAGAAAAGGCAGTATAAATAGGCCCGCAATACTCCGTACATTCAGACGCCCTGAAGACTAAACAGAACAGCTTGTCAGTTCGCAGTGAGGAAGGAGCGCAAGTAGAGAATGCGCCATTTAATTCGGCTTGTGGAAAAAAAGACGTGTTTGCCGCGTAGTATGGAGTACATGTATGGATCGTACCCAGGCAAGCGCGATCGTACCTGAAACAAGATAGGTGATCGCGATAGCAGCGCATCGCGCCTTCCTGCATACAACATCAATAATCAATAATTACACATGCAGAACGCGATGACGGAAGGAGCCAAGAGCCATGAGGCAAGAGCCAAGACGTGACGTTGAGCCGCAGACCGACTAACATACATGTCTGGTTTTTCTCCTGTCTTGGCAGTTGACCGTGGACGTTTTATGTTGCAAGTACTATGCATCTGCAGCAGATCCAAATGGAGGTACCAGAATTCAAAAGCAATTCCAAGTAAGATACCATCACACACGGCAGCCCCTGTGGGAAATGGAAGATATATGCTCCCTCCATACAAAACGCTTGGGAGGTCGTGGAAGGAGGCTGATAGCGCTAGCAAGTTTTAGATCGACAATGAAAAGTGGAAGACAAAAAAAGGCCGGTGCAAAAACTAGACACAAAAAA
>JAGKRZ010000284.1:0-32644 GCA_020002355.1 Intubia oerlemansii
AACCCCCCCCCCCCCCCCCCCCCCCCTCTCCAGATATCTCAATGTTCCTCGGCTCGTGGCATGGCTCGCAGCACGCCAGTATGCACCCGAAGGCGGGTTCTCGGGTCGCACAAACAAGCTCGTCGATGGATGCTACAGTCACTGGGTGGGCAGTTGCTGGCCGCTCGTCGAGGCCTGTCTCGACCGCGCACAGCCGTCGCAGCTCGACGGCGGCCCGGGGGTCTCCCTCTTTGGCCGCGAGGGTCTGATCCGCTACATCCTCTGCTGCTGCCAGGATGAATCCAAGCGTGGCGGTCTTCGTGACAAGCCAGGAAAGTGAGTTACAATGTGCCTCTTTTGTTTTTCTTTTTCTTTCGTAACACTTCTAACGTTAGACGCTCTGATCCGTACCATACCTGCTACGTGCTCTCGGGCCTCAGTGCGGCCCAGCACAAGTGGGAGCTGGTCGACAGGGCCACCGTCCACAACGGCGCCGTTTCCAAGACGCAGGTCTGGCAGGCGACGCCGCATGCGTTTGATGACGAGGGCGCCCCGCAGGTCTTTGACGAGGAGGACCGCGTGGCCACTGTGCATCCCGTCTATACAGTTCCGGCCGACCGCATGGACCAGATCCAGGCCTACTTTGCAGCCAAGCCGGGATTCTGACGAGAGAGAGAGAGGAGGCAAAACACACGTAGGAGTTATTGGAGAAACACGAGGGGTCCTTGTTTGTTTTTGCATAGGTATATCTCTCTTTTGCTTTTTTTTTTTCGGCCGCGTTGTAGCATCTGCATTAGCATCTGTATCAGGTTGGACTAGGAATGACTTTACTCTATAGAGTCATTACACATTATGGAGTACTCGCGTTCAACAAGGAAGAGGTGACAGTGGCCGTGACCGCTTTGGCGGCCCGTGCTTGCGACCCAGCTGGTCGACCAGCAGCTCCGCGTGCCAGCTTATTTTACCCTGTCTGTATCGTGCAGAGAACATCCATGGAGATATAATTTTGCCTCTTTATTTTTTATTTCTTTTTTTTTTCGGATTTTTTTTAGATACAGACTGTGCCCGGGCTATGGCTCAGAGCATGTGGCAAGCTTTGATAACCTTTACCTAGGTACTAGGTACATGCGCGAGAGGTACTTTGCGTACCTACGTAGCACTTTACCTCTTTGAATTTCGCTACGGCCGTCGCACGTGACACAAGTGACACTTGCCGGAGTACCTAGTTCACCATTGTCTTACCGCATCGCAGCGCCTTTCCATGATCTGTTCTGCAAAGCACGTCAGCAAGCATCATATATATATTCCCCCATGACCAGAAACCATGCCCGCTGAAACGGTAACAGGGCTGCTAGACGAAAAGTCTGCAGAGGCAACTAAAGCTAAAGCGTCGCCGACGGACGAATCCACGGGCGCGCCGAGAGAGGAGCGCGAAAAGCAGCGCGAAAAGGGACATGAAAAGGGACATGAAAAGGGACATGAAAAGGGGCACGCAAAGGGACTCAAAGACGGGCCCGAGAAACCGCAGTACATGGTTGCCTTTGACGGGATCTACAACCACAGGTGCGCCACGAGGGCGCGCATGTTTGAAGAGCAGCTGCTGCGGCGCTCGACGGTGGCATTGCTGGAAAGGCTGGTCGGCCATCTGATGGGCAGGCGGCAGGCGGCGACCAAGTGCGTGGGCCACATGTCGGGGTCCTACAACATGGTGCTGCACTTTCGGCTGGACGACGGACAGCAGCCGGCGGATGTGGCACTCCGGATTCCGCAACGGGGATGGGCACCGCAGCACCTGGTGGCCGAGAAGATGGAGAACGAGGTGCGCTGGATGCAGTATTTCGAGGAGCACGGGGTGGCGCCGGTGCCGCACGTCTATGCGTGGTCCGCCGGGCCGACCAAGCAACCAGGGCTGGACTTTTCGGAGCCGTACATTCTCATGAGCTACGTCGGGGGCCAGAGCTTGCAGGAGTGCTACGTGCAGTGGCAGGTCCACCGGGGGCTCAAGGCGGCCGAGCCGCACATGGAGAAGCTGCGCACAGCCCTGCGGCACCTGGCCCGGATAGCCCTGGAGCTCAGCCGGCCGCGCTTTGACAGGATAGGGTCCCTGACCAAGACGGCAGACGGCGAGTGGGCGGTGACGCGGCGGCCGCTGACGTACGACATGTACGTGGCGCACTCGACCGTCCCCGACTTTCCCACCGACGGCTGGCCGACGGAGCCCATGAGCACGGTGCGCGACTTTGTCGACTTTGTCGTGCTGTTGCGCCGCCAGCAGATGATGTGCATGCGCAACATCAACCTGCCCGCCGTCGGCGACAAGGACGACGTGCCTCGCTTCCCCCGGCTCGCCGACGTCGACATGGAGCGCGTCAGGGAGACGGCCCGCGGCCGCCTGCGCTCGCGACGCGCCATGGAGCATCCCGACTTTGCCCGCCATCTCTACGGGGCGTCAGCGTCCGGCGGCGAGGCCAACCACGGGCCATTCAGCATCCATTGCCCCGACTTTTCGGCCGCCGACATCAAGGTCGATCCCGACACGGGCGAGGTGCTGGCCTTGCTCGACCTCGAGTTTACCAACGCCATGCCCGCAGCCTTTTCCCACGACCCCCTCCCGTATGCCATCCCCTTTGGTCTGTACATGTGTCTCAGCCGCGGCTGGATGCAACGCTGGCGCGGCTTCTACCCCGACTTCCTCCAGCATCTGCTCAGCGCGCTCGAGCAGGTCGAGAACGAGCAGGGCGAAACGGCCTCGCCGCCGCTTTCATCATTGATGCGCACATCGCTCGAGCGCGAACACTACCTCGTCAACCGCAGCCTCAATGTCAGCGAGTTGACCGACATGATCTACGACGCCGTGCCCGAGCTGTTTCCCGAGCCGCTGCCCGACGCCGTGTCCGAGGCCGAAATGAAGGCCTACGAGGAACACACCATGCGACAGGTGAAGGATTATGACCGCGAGAGAACGATGCGGGGCCTGTGATGGGCCGAGCAAGAAGAAAAGAAGGAGGGGGGAGGGGGGGGGGGTGTTACTTGCTGAAGCCAGGGCCCTCGCACTCAACGCTGCGCCCGCGCAGCTTCCACCTCCTCAAACGTCATTCCGAGGGCGATGATGATAGACTCCTTGCTGCTGTCCAGTTCCTGCAGGTCGGACTCTCTCCTCTTTTCCAGCTCCTCCAGCTGGCGGTCAATCTCCTCAATCTCCTCCTCCTTTTCAGCCCGCTGTCTGTCGATGTCCTTGATCTCCTTGACATTTTCTTCGCGCTGCCGCAAAAGGTCCTCCTTGGCGCTTTCGTAGTCGTCCATGAGAGATGTCCGGCGAGACTCGGCCTCCTCTGCAATCTTTTGGCGGCCCTCTTCCATGATCTACGCTCTTTTTGCGTTACGCTTTTTTTGGGCCGTGCTGCCCATGCGAGTTATGGTTTCCACCGCCTTACGGCCCAGGCTTTCGCTAAACTCCTCAAAGCTTTCGGGCATTTTTGCTGTGTGAATCTATATATATATATATATATATATATTAGCCTGGGAACGAGCTCGGACGAGCAACATCGATCAAGAAGCTGTTGCCCGTGGGGATGTGGGGATAGTACGTATGCAACACCTAGTAGATTGGTAAACGAGGGTATAGGTTTTTTGCGTTGTGCGTTGAGATTGGGGGGAAGAGCAGGGGTTATTTATCTTGTAGATTCAAACCTGGCTGTTATCTTGTGGTCAGCCCTTACATTATATATATATATATATATGGTATGATTGAAAAGTTAATAAAAAATCTAAAAAAAAAAAAAAAAAAAACGAAAACAAAAGGGCTTAACGGTTACTTTTATAAGTAACCGCCAAGTACGTAACCGTAGGCCACCCGACCCGTACGGCCCGATATACCTAGGGTCGTAACACCTATACTCGTATTATACCTGCTCAGACTCTAGAGCCTCCAATGCAACCGGCACAACAAGAGAACAGAAGACTATCGTATGCCGCCAAGAAGGTGGACCAACCTCTGTACCCGAGTACGGAAAGCTGTGTATGTACGAAAGTATGTCAAATCAAATCAAAAAAATAAGGATCGAAATTGGATTGTAAGGGGGCAATGGCGGAGAAAATATTTGGAAATGTACTTTGTAGGTAGCCGGCCATCCGATGACGGATAGGTAGGCTGTTGAGATGAGAGCCAAGGTACAAGCTGCAAAACATAGGTCTGCTGCGAGCTCGTGTAGAATAGACACACGATGTAAAGAGCAAAATGATAATGGCAATTCAATGGCCCGACTGACCTGCAAAAAATCATCTCATATACAGAGTAGGTCAAATACGAAGAAGAATTCGAAAGTGCAAATCAGTGGAAAGGTAAGGGGGGTCGTCCATCCAGTTTGTTCTCCATTATGCAGGTCTATGCATAGTGAGGTGGCAAAATGGAACCCTTTTTTTTCGGGGCCAATGCAGACAACGCCGCGAGGAGGGAAAAGGGAATATGCATGGTACGAGTATTCCGTACATCGTAAGATACATCGTACACTGAAAAAAAAAACAATCGGACGCAAAAACACAATGAGGACAAAGCAAAGCAACAGAAAAGCACAACAAAACAAAACACAGTCACGGCCCGAAGGGGCTATGAGTACAGAGTAATACAATGAACGCGCCGCTTACTTACTACTACCTACTGGCTATGCGGCTTTGCCGTGCGGTCGTGTAACCGCTCGGGCGCGGCCGGGAAAGGCAAAGACAACAAAAGGACCAAAGGTCAACTCCAGGAAAAGAAAAAAATGGGAAAAAAAAGGGAAAAAATGACGGCATGTTTAGTTCACAGCTCAACAAAAACATGTCACCTCTTTATGACGATCTCGGGGTCCAAGCTCATGTTTGCAGATTGGCATTGACCAGTGGCATCCGGTGTCAACGGCGATGGGCGGCCCCCATTGGCACCAAAAAAAGAAAAAAGAAAAAAAAAGACGGCGCGTGTCAGAATATTGCCGCCGGTCAGCCGCCGGGGTACTCTGTAATTTTCGGACAATGTAAAGATGCATGTACAAAGTATATGTATCTTGCTGTTTGCCGCCATAAATGGCATAATAAACCAAGGTGATCCGAAGAAGCAGACACCGCAATGCACTGTACATTACACGATAAATAGAATGCCCCTCTACGGAGAAGATCCACTCCATCGTCGGCCATCTCCCCCCGTTTCTCTGCAGCCGACATGGGACGTCGTAAGCAAACCTAGGCGATACGCCGGAGGAGGGGGCAAGGATGTGCCGTCACTGCAGCGAAAAGACTACAAAATTGGAGGACGGCAAGACTGCAGGGCGTTGTCATCCATGCCCACGATGCCAAACGACAAATCTGCAAAGGGGCAGTCAATGGGAAAGGAAAGAAAAGGCAAGCTAAGCACGCGGTGAAAAGACAGGCGCTTCTGGACCGAGACGGTCAGAGTAAAGAGCAAACAGAGAAGCAGACAAATAGAGAAACAGAGGAAGAGAGCATCCCCACTTCACATGCGGCCAGACGGGCCAGTTGCAGTGAGGGGCAAGACGAGAATGGAAGAGAAAGAAAGATAAAAAGAAAGACAGAATACATAATAGAAGAAATGATAAAAATGGCAGACACCGAAAGCAACGACGAAAAGAGTGCGAGAATGGAAGCCTAGGAAACCATGCACAATGCCCCCCCCATGTCACCAGCTCCATATTTTGCAGATCCTGTACGGAATAGACGATATCGGCAAGAGGCAGACAGCAAAAAGTGAGGGGGGAGAAAGATGAATGGAACCCGAGGGGAAAATCTTGAAAATCACGAAAATCATATGGGGTGTATATGTGGGAGAGTTGAAAAGAGTGGCAGCCATAGAAGGGTGCGGCGACCTGCCTACCTAGGTACTTGTGAAGGAGGGGAAGATTCAATGTGATGAGAGAGTGTCATGAACATGGAATAATTAAAATCACAATAACACAAAAGGTATGGAAGGGCCAAAAAAAAAAAAAGGCAAGCCGCCGGAAGAGGGACAACCAAAAAGAAAAAGACAGAACAAGGGACAGCGTAGCCGAGCAAATGAAAAGAGCGGAATAGGAAAGCCGGTGCTTTGTGACGTGCATGAGAGGAGAGGGGGAGTGAACAAAAAAGTGCCTAGACGGTGAGTTTGCAGCGGATCCCTGCAAGTGTGCTTGTGACGCCGTGACGTCTTTTTCTTTTCTTTTTATCCTTGCTCTTTTTTCTCTTGCGGGCTAGCCTGCATCCCATCTTCAAGCCCACCTATGGAGTATGTCGTACATGAGCTCTGCCACACCGCAGAACAAAACGGGCACATCACGGCACGTCACGGCACGCAATGGGACACACTGGGACACACTAGGATACAATACAACGTATCCTACACAATAGGACGTACACAACGCCCTTCGTGCCCGTTGTGCCTCTTGTGCCTGTAGGGTTTGCCAAAAACATAGGATCGTCTTTTCTTGCCGTTTCTTTTTCCTTGGATCGGCGATCGCGTGTGGGCATCGGCAGCGGCATCAACGGTCAATCTACTCCAAATTTAGAGTCGCCTTGCAAATCTGTTAAAAGAAGAAAAAAAGAAGAAAAAAAAAAAGAAGAGCAACGGTCTGCTCGTCATTCTGGCCTGTGACCGCCCTCCCCTCCATCTGTCTCTCTCTTTTCCCCCATTTCCCCCTTTCCCTCTTTCCTTTTCATTCTTATTTTTGTCACCGTCTGCCTCTTTCAAGCAGCTTTACTGTCTTGAAATCTTGGTTACAACGGGCGGGGATGCGCGACAGGGTTATTAGGGTATAGACAGGGTATAGCCTGGGCAGTATCTAAGGGATGGGGGGAAGGGGGTAAGGCATGCCGCACCTCACGGCCTAGCGTACAGGTAGTTTGTGCAAAGGTTGTTGTTTGCAGTTAGTATGCAGTTTGCGTGCAGTCGGTGAGGGACGACTCCATTCCATGCCCATGTCCATATCTGTGCTCAAGCTTGAGCTGCTTGAGCTGCATACAGAGCGAGCAGGGGTGAGGTAAGTGGCGCTGCAGAAACCCCCAAGATATAAGATTTTATTTTTTATTTTTATGTTTTTTTTTTTGCCATTCTAGGTACCCAGGTGGTTTATAAAATATGATCGACTGGTATAAAATAACGAAATAACAATATGCACCTAGCATCCAAAAACAAGCCAGTCTTACAAGGTCGATATGCAGGATGTGTTGGCAACAAGGCGATAGCTTGGCGCTCATACACTCATGCATACCAAGGTAACCTATCTAGGTGGGCCGGGGAAGAAAGAGGAGGGGGGGGATAGGGCCTAGATACATACCTCTACGTAGGTGGTCAGCATGATGATGTGGCCGAGACGAACACGAGGGCATCATCGTATATACAAGATGGTGGGAGAGACGAAAAGAAAAGAGGGGTTCAGAGAGAGAGAAAGAGATAGAACCCCAAATGGCCAAACAAGGCGACCGGGCGCGTCCGCACCAGATGAGGCCAGCCGCGCGAGACGGGAGACGGCCGGCGCGTACGTCGGCCTCGCTCTTCTTTGGAAACAACAGGAAACGAGAAGAATGAGGGGGCCGCATCACGAGAGGCCAGTCTTTTCCAACCCAAAACTTGCGTACCTAGGTAGGTCGCCAGGCCAATCACACTACCACTTCCATGGATAATTGGGTGGCATACAAGGGGCGTCGAGGATGGAAATGCAAGTGCACCCAGATGTGATTGTACTTGACTGGCTACTTAAGGCGATCGTGCCCTTCCGTGTCCGTCACTTTTGCCTTGAAGGCGCTTTTCTCACCAGCCAACATTCCAGCCTCGACGCAAAGCATAAATACGTTTGGTCTACGAATACCTAGGTAGATAAGAGAGCTGTATGGAAGCATATACAGTACCGACAGGGATAACATGACAGATGCAAAGAGTTCACAGCGCTGTGCGTGCTTTGTCTAATCCAGTCTATTCATAAATTAGCATAGCAGAAAACTGTGGCAAGTTGCTACGATGGCCGACCTGAGCGACATCGACCATGATACCATGGCATTGCTCGACAACGCCGGAAGTACGGCACGGAAAAGACGCCTAGGAGAGAACGCCGCCCACGACCAGCGCGTCTCTGTCTTGACCATGTTGGAGAACGAGGAGGAGGAGCTTCTGAAGCGGCGTGCCGAAAAGGTCAGGGAGATTGAGGAGATTGACCGTCAGCTCGACGAGCTCAGGGCGAAGAAGCAGGCTGCCGTCGATGACATTGAATCGCATGGCACGCACACTGTTGTCCCAGTCGGCATATCACAGGACATCTTGGACCAGGGACGTGTCGGATGAGAGTGAGGGAGCGCTGCGTCGTGCCTGCCAGCCAAAGGACGTATCTTTACTATAGGTGGTAGGTACATACCTGGTAGGTTTGGCACCCAATCAAATAGCGCCTCTACTGCTTAGTAATAAATATTTCACGGCAAAAAAAAAGAGTAAAAAGACTGCCCAGGCGCCGCCAACTCTCGCACTACAGAGTGCTCGATACCCACTGAAAGTGTAAAATGAAACGGGGAAAACGGGAAGGTACTCTGTTACAGGTACGAAGGTAGTAAATACCTAGGTATCTTAGTACGCCTACGAGTCTCTATCCCGCTTACGAGTACTCCGTAGAGTCGAAAATATAACGATTTTACAGGACAAGATCCTACTGGACAAAACCCCTGCTTGTGTGTAGGTAGCCAGTGCACTCTAAAGTCCCATTGGTCGCTAAAAAAACGTTACTTTTTCGACTCCAAGGCAACAAAAAGGAGGCTATGTGCTACTAGTACCTAGTTTCAGTGTCTGCTAGGCCGCGTATCGTCAAAGCTAAAAACTCCGCACTGCCAACTGACCACCTGCTCCCTACCTGGTTATTGCACCTTGATCAACACTGACGCAACGCGACATCTCCACGTCAGCCATGGTCGCCAAACGCGAGGTCAAGTCGAATCCCTACTTTGTCGCGTACGACGGAGTCTTCAATGCAACATGCGCAAAGACAGCTCTTCAGTGGGAGGCCGCGATTCTGCGGGCCTCCAGCATCCGGCGGATGGAGGCGATGGTGGGCTACTTGATGGGCCAACGCGAGGCGGTCAAGTATGCCGATAGGATGTCGGGCTCGTACAACATGGTATTCCATTTCAGAATCGAGGACGGAAAGGCGCCGACCGACGTCGCTTTGCGCGTGCCGCAGAAAGGATGGGCGCCGCAGCACCTTGTGGGCGAGAAGATAGAGAACGAGGTGCGCTGGATGCAATACTTTGAGGAGAAGAGAATCGCACCGGTGCCGCACGTTTACGCCTGGTCGCCGGAGCCCGTAGCCACGCCGCATTTTGCGTTCCCCGACCCGTTTATCCTCATGGAGTTTGTCAGGGGCGAGAACCTGCACAGCTGTCTTGTCCAATGGGGCCTCATCACGCCCGACCACGAGCGTGCGCAAAAGTACAAGACGCAGCTGCACACCGCCATGCGCCAGCTGGCCAGCATCTCCATTGAGCTCAGCCGGCCGCGCTTTGACAAGATCGGGTCCGTCACCAAGGCCAAAGACGGTACATGGGCCGTGACGCGCCGACCGCTGACATACGATATGTACGTGGCACACTCAACAACCCCCGACGTGCCCACCGAGGGCTGGCCGACTGCGCCCATGAGCACGGTGCACGAGTTCAAGGACTTTGTCGTGCGCATGCGACGCCAGCAGATGATATGCATGCGCAACATCAACCTTCCGTCTACCGGCGGCGATGTTAAGGCTATCGACTTTCACCGTCTCGCCGGCTTGGACGTAGAGCGCGTCAAGGAGACAGCTCGCGGTCGCCTCCGCTCGCGGCGCGCCATGGAACACCCCGACTTTGCCCGCCATTTGTACGGCGAATGCGGCCGCGCTAACCACGGGCCGTTTAGCATCCACTGCCCTGATTTCTCTGCTTTTGATATAAAAGCAGACTTTGCTACGGGCAAAATCCTAGCTATCCTCGACCTCGAGTACACAAATGCTATGCCCACGGCTTTCTCCCAAGACCCGCCCCCTTGGGTTACCCCTATTAGCATATATGCTGGCCTTGACGAAGGCCTGATGCCACTCTGGTACAAGATATTCTCGCTCAGCGTCAACACCTTCTTACCTGTGCTCGAGGAGGTAGAAGCCGAACAGCATGAATCTGCATCACCGCCACTGTCCGAACTCATGCGAACGTCGCTCGAGCGCAGGACATACATGATCAATCGGGGCCTGAACATCAACGAAATAACGGACATGATATATCACGAAGCCCCAGAGCTTTTCCCCGTGCCTGATACCGTGTCCGAAGCCGAGGTTAAGGCCTACGAGGAGCATACCATGCGCCAAATTGAGGACTATGACCGTGAGAGAACGAGACGGGGCTTACCATGAAAGTGCCTTTTTTTTTTTTTTGCGCTACTTGCGGTTGTGTCGTTTTCGCTAAACTCCTTTATCTCTTTTAGATAAATTCTTGTTTTTAGCTGTCCATATCTTACCCTCTTGTATTCTTCTTCTTCTTCTTTTCTCACCCCCCTCACCCCCCGGGATCGGTACTTCCTTTTCATCGTTGTAAAACATACCACCCCGGCCAGTTCCCCCTAAGCAATCTTCCAACCTTTTTTTCTGGTATGCACACACACGTACGAGTCCAAATGCAGTGTATTGTTTTGCAGTCCCTGGCTAGAATGAGCAGAAGGAGAAGCCGTGCTTCCTTCTTTTTCTTGTTACTCCATTTACTCTCACCCCCCATCACCAAGCTGTGCCGGAAATATCTCCTTGGCCACACACATCTCTTCATAATATATACAGCTGCACACCCACTCCCGCGCGCCTACGTCCACACCCCGCCCCTTCCTATCTGGCCATCACGATGCACTGCTTATTTTCTTTTTTCTCCCCTACGAGTACCTCTTTGCGTCTCTATAAGTACTCTGTGCATATATCTTTGCCTGCTGCTGGCCAACCCCCCTCTCTCCCCTCTCCCCCCTCTCCCCCCACCCCCCTTATGCGGTGTGGAGCGCCCTAGTTTGGACTGCTTTTTATCAACTGGTAACGGACAACGCCAACACATCAAGATGGGGTCACACTGAAAATGAGAGCCGCATCTACGTGCAGGATGTACAGACTGTGCATGCTTGGTGCTTGCAGATTCTCCTGGTCTTTTTTTATTCTTCTTTTTTAGTTTACTATTTTTTCCCTCTTCCCTTGCAGGACCATTACTACTCCGTTACATTGTGACCTTTTTGGACCTGATTATTCCTTTTAAAACAGAAAAATTGTCCACACCTGCTCCATGACATCTGCTGCACATCACTGCATCCATCTCTGCATCAACTTTTGCCCCGCACGCAGAAAAAAAAAAAACACACACACACGCACACACACTTATGAGGAGCTGCAGCCACTTTTTTTAATATTATTTTTTTTGTTCTTTTGTATACTTTCATTTGCACTGTCCGGCTGCAGTTAAAGCACGCATGTCTCGCCTCTGTATCTGGCCGTTGTGGTGTCTTTTATTTCCCCCCCCCCCTTCCAATTAAAAATCCTCATCCCATTGTACCTGGCCCTGGATGGAGTAGACCTTTACGCGCCACCAGGATAGAGAGAGACCCCCAAGAAGACCAAGAAGATCAGAAAGTCTAAAGGCCAAACACCAAAAAAGGAAAGACGAAAAATAAAGAGAGAAAAAAAACGAGAAAAAAAAAAAGAAAAATTAGACCGCACGGCCAAAAGCACAAGTGCTCACTTTTTTTGTTTTCCCCAAAATTTTATATACGGCCTCCAGGACACTCGCACAACACAGGTCGGGCACACGCACACAGCACGCATTCTTGCCTTCTTGTTTCTTTTTTTGCCCTCCTGCATCCTTTCTTTTCAACTTTTTGAATTCTTGGTGAAACTTTTCTTCTCTTTTCTTCCCCGGACCTTCCGACTCAAAGACAACAAACAACACAGGCTTGCTGCATACCCAAGACGAAGAGAAGCATAAAAAACGCCTTTTTCGGCTGTTACCATCTACCCTCGGACATTGGGCTTCGAGTTTTTATTACTGTTTTTTCCCTAAAAAACGGCTGTCTCGCCGTTGGGCACATGTGCATATTTCTGAATCCCATCGTCTGATACCTGCCTCCGGACTCGCAAGACTTTTTTTGCCCCGATCCCAGAGCTTCCCTACTTCTCTGCTTCTCTGCCCCCCCTACCCTCCCCGTCATCTCACGCAGTCTCGGCTTCTTGCTTTCCCTTGCCTCCCACAATATTGACGACACACACTCTTTTTTTTTGGACCAAAACCTCGCCCGCATTGCCGCCCAAACAAAAAAAAAAAATCTAATTTCGGCAACAAAAAAAAAAAAACACGCAGCCGGGCCCCCATTCCCACCCAAAGCTTATTCACGTTGTGTTACCCAGTTCGGCATCCCATCTTTTTTTCGCCTATTCGTCCATATCCATTGACCCATTGGTCATCCCAACTTGCCGTCCCTCTACCATCTGATCTGCCGTCTGATCTGCCGTCCCGTTGCTTGCCAACTTTTTGCATACCAACTTGCCGCCGAAACACACACAAAAACAAAAATGTCTTTTGGATTCTACATGCAGTACCTGGAGAGTAAGTTTTATGCATTCCCACACAGCTGCTATTTATACTCCGTTTAGAGGGAAATGGGGGAAAAGGTCACGCGATCAGAATGGTATGCGGGCAAGAAGGGATGGATGCATTGGGCTCTCAGCGTGGTGGTGGTGGTGGTGGTGGTGGTGTTGTGAGATATACCCCTACCTCCTCCCCTTGGTTGTTGGGTGTCAACGGCAAAGCCATTGGGCCTCAACGGGGAAGGGGGGGTCGAGAGCCCAGCAGGGCTGATCCCACGTCATGGTGGCTGTGACGATCATCACCTCCCCCCCCTGACAATGGCCTTGTCAAAAATGTTTCCGATGACCGATCCAGATCTTTGAGAGGGGAGATCTTGCCTTGCGTGGGGTATTCTTCCCCTTTGGCAACACACACCCCTCCCCCCTTTCCCTTCCAAGGCGTCTGCTGGTACCCGTCCCAGCCTGGCCACATGGGAGTGGCATTAGTTGGGCTGATATGCAGGGGCAAGAGGGGGGACATACGAAACAAGAAGAAGAGAGAGTCAAGAGGATAAAAAAAAGAGAAACAGTGGTGTGCTAACCTCTTTTTTCTTCTTTTCTCCTTACAGGTCTCTGCCGCCGCCGCGGTTGGGAGGATCCCATGTACGAGTGCTACCGCGACAACAGCGGGTACACATGCCACGTCCTCGTGAATGGTCGCGAGTACCAGACGGATCTGGCGTACGAGTCGGGCGTGCTGGCACAGGAGAACGCCGCCATGCGCGCCTTTATGGTGTGCCGCAACTTTTCCGTCAACGGCGGCATGCTGGCGCGCAACGGAATCGTGCAGGGTCTGCCGGCCGACGAGATGGCCCGCAAGCAGCGCCGGGGGCGTCAGGCTTCGACGCACCAGGAGGTCAAGACGATTTCTCACGACACGCACGGCACCCACGGCACCCACGGCGCCCATGGATACAGCACTCATGGCCAGCACGGCAGCCACAGCAGCCGCCGGTCGGGGTCGGGCAGCCACTCGAGCAGCTCGTCGACGGCATCGTTTGAGTGAGCGTAAAAGTGTGTTGGTGGGTGGTGGGTGTGAGTGTATATACGCCCCCGTGCACGGGAGAGTATAGGCACCTATCCGGTATGAACGGTTTGAAAAGTTTCTTTCTTTCTTTCCCCTTTTCTGCATGCCGCTCAACCACTCGGAAGCCGTTGGGCATCAGGAACACGCACAACGCACACCACGGACCAGGGGGTGTGGTTCACACCAACACGGCACATGGCAACACGAACCACACACTCGGTACACCTTTATTTCAACGTCCTCCTTGCCGTCCGGCAACCAATCACGGATCTTGCCGGGCCAGCGCCACATCTTTATGCACTTTTATTGCCTTTTGCCTTTTTTCCTTTCCTTTCCTTCTCTCCTTCTTTGGCTTTTTGCATTCTGCGATACATTTTTATATTTGCTTTTTTTTTCTTCATCACGGAGCTTCACGGCTTCTTAACGACACACGCACTCACGCCATACGACGAAACGATCGGGAGAGGGGGCTACTGCAATGACCGCAAAAAATAGGACGACACGAACGAAACGACATGAACGTTACGAAACGAACGCAAGAAAAAAAAAACACTCTTAAAAAAATGCATCTACTGGACAAAACGGAATGGGTGGCGGATTTTTGATTTTACCGACATGGAGCATCCAGCCTATGTGATGGAAGGACAATGAAAACAACCGAGGACGGTGACGACGGTGTTGAACGATATGACTTTCATGTTGGAACAACTGACCGATGGACCGGCTTCCATTTCCAAGGCTGCTTTCCAATTTTTTTTTTCGGCTCAGAGCCCGGGTTGGCATTTTGCACACGGTCGTGGTTTTCTTTTTACCTATTTTTTTTAACGACGCTTATGAACTAGAAACGACAAACGATTTTTTTTATTTATATATTGATGACTTTTGCATTTTAAAGCATTTTACTTTTGCATTTCTTTTCATTTTCTTCAGGTGGCAGTTTAGTTTAAAATTCAAACCGTTTTATATGACATTATATGACAACAAATGCCTGTGCTATTTTTTGAATGTCCAACGCTGATGTCGATCATTCTTTGGCTAGGTGTCCTACATTCGCCATAGCTCAATGGATGGCTGTTTCATTTGGTGAAGATCGCCGTTCCATTGGCAGGAGATGAAAAAAAGGGGGCAGTCAACATTGAAAACGAATAGGATTTTGCACTCGTAAAATTGAATTCATTCCCCCCCTTTTTTTTCTTCACTTTTAGTTACGCTAATACGGAGTAAACCACCTACTCCAAAAAAATCTAATTTCAGGAAATACGGAGTACGGAGTAGGGGGAGCTGCGGCTACGGAGGCGAATCAAGATTAAAAAAAGAGAAAAAGACAAACAAGAGCGAAACAAGGCCAAAACGAGCCCCAATCAGGCCGAAACTGACCAAACAAGGCCTAAACACGCCGCGCCGAACGGGGGGCCACGGGGGGCCCATGTAAGATACATGTACCCCCCTTCGTTGATGGAGTGGCCAATCACTGGACAAAAGCGGCGACACGGGGCGGGCGGTCTCCAATTTCCATTTCCAGGCTCGTCGCAAAGCTGCCCCAACGTTGTCCAAAAGCTGTCCCAGATCCGTCTACAGACCCATTTCTCAAGACCCCGTCGCAGGCGAATGAGCCTACCTACGGAGTACAAAGTAGGCAAAAAAAAAAAAAGATACAAAGTGACATTCCATCTTGACACGTTAGCCGTCGATCCAAAAACAAAAAAAACCCTTATTTCCCCAAGACCAAAAAAGAATGGCGGTCGACCGAACAGCATGTCCCCTTTTTCTGTTTCTTATTAATTGAAACAGAAAGAATAAAAAAAAACAAACATTCCTGGACAGTTTCATCCTTTCTTCGGCAGTGACTCGAGTCAAAAAGTACTTGTCAATACCGGTCCTTTTCCTTTCCCCAAATACCGTTTGTCTGATCCAACAGCGCCTTTCTTTTACTCCGTACGGAGTAATCCTTCTCATCTCCATCAATGACCATTTGACGTGATGCCATAAAAGTCATGTGTAAGACATCCCGGGCGCGCACCACGAGCTAGCCACAATCTTTTAAAACAAACAGCTTTGTTCGCTGGTGAGCACTCACATGTGGTGTTACTTTCTTGTCTCTTTTCTCAGTCTTTTCTTTTCTCGCCTCCAAACTCTGCCTGTTTCACAGAACCTGTTGGTTTCTGCTGCACATTACTGCACATCATCGCTTGTGCCCCCAATGATTTTTTTATTCTTTTTTCTCCTCTCTTTTTCGTTACTATTCCTTCTTTTCGGTTAGCTAGGGAGTACATGTGCTCGTAAAGCACCATCACCAAGCGCACATGCTGAAGAGTTTTCAAAAAAAGAAACAAAGAAGCTGTGATGAGCCATCCATTCGTCGTATTCCGTCACGAATTGCGCGTCGACTTTTTTGCCGCCATCACACAGCTCACTCTATAGTCGTGTGCGAGTAGTGTCACATATTTATGCCCTTTCACTGCTCTGGTATAGCTGAATTTCTACTACACAAAAAAAAAATCAGCCGTCCGTAGCTGCGCCTTACGCTTAAAAAAGTCTTACGACGTTACGTGTTTTTCAGAATGTTGGCTATTTTCAGCCTCTCACAGCCTCTTACAGCCGTCTCTTCCAAGTACCTCTGCCCGCCATATTCGCCTGTGCCGGTACTTGCAGTAGTGCTTCTAGCGCGTCGTCTAGTTTTTGTTCGTCTTCACCGCCCGCGGGGGACGGACCCTTGGCCCTCTTTTTTTTTTCCTCGTACCTGCACCTGCCCTCCTTCGTCGTCCTCCCCGACCCCACCTTTTTCCCTTACTCTTCTTCCATCCCCCCCCCGAGCATTTGCCGCTTGGCCCCTTTTGGCTCATCTTTCAGGACACCTTCCCTTCTTTCCTAGGTCTTTCCCTCCTTTGGCCGTCGGCTGCCAATCTCTCTCCCTCTCCCGTACTATCCCATTCCTCCTTTTCCCTTTTTCTCTGGCTTACCTACTAAGAACTTCGTGCTATATTTTTTTTATTTTTATTTTTATTTTTTTACATTGCTTCACCTTCCTCCCTTTCGTACTCCGTGAACCCCCTTACCACGTCTTTCTTCCCCCTCTCTCCTCCCATCACAACAACCGCGTCTCGCGTTTTTGGGTCCTTTGTCCGCAACTCGACTCCTCTTCCGACTTTCTCCTCCCCCCTTTTCTCGCTTTCTTCGCCGCGACAGCGCAAAACTCGACATCACACCTCGAGCTTCTTTTCCATCGACTCTCGTCTCTCACACAACCTCTTCAAACCCCCCTAACCGACATCATGAAGGGTACGTTTTATTTGTTACTGTCTACGATCCACGGGCCAAAGCCGGAACATCGAAAAGCAGAAGCAGCTGGAGCTCGAGCTTGGCCCTGCAAGCTTGACGGCGTGATGGCGAAACAGGAGTGCATCCTGCACTCTGCACTCTACGTTCTGTAGTCTGCTGCATACTGCACCTTGCCCCTCGTTGTTTTTGCAGGCTTGCAGTGAGCTGCAGAATGCCGCGGTGCATAGACGCAGCGACGCTTCAACGCATCGATGGCATCGCCTCGACAAGCTCGGCTTCAGCTTCTTTTGGCCTCTTTTGGCCTCTTTCAGCCTCTTTTAGCCTTCTTCGGCTTTCAGCCTGCTCCGACACGCCCACCTCCATTTCTTCCCGCGCTGACATTTCCCTCCAGCTCTCATTCTCGTTGGCGGCTTCGGCACGCGTCTTCGGCCACTGGTACGCGATTCTTTTTGATCTGCCAAACTTCCGACACCCCTCCGACACCACTGCTAACATGTCCCAGACCCTCACCCTGCCCAAGCCCCTCGTCGAGTTTGGCAACAAGCCCATGATCATGCACCAGATCGAGGCGCTGGCCGATGCTGGCGTTACCGACGTCGTCCTGGCCGTCAACTACCGTCCCGAGGTCATGGAGGGCCGTCTGGCAGAGGTATGTTTTGTTGCTATAGTCTGACCTCTTTCTCTCTCTCTCTCCCTCTCCTATACCTGCTAACATCACTCCTTCTCCCCACTCCAGATCGCTGAAAAGTTTGGCATCAACATCACCTTCTCCATCGAGTCGGAGCCCCTTGGCACTGCCGGCCCCCTGAAGCTGGCCGAAAAGGTTCTGCGCAAAGACGACTCGCCCTTCTTTGTGCTCAACTCGGACATCATCTGCGACTTCCCCTTCAAGGAGCTGGCCGCGTTCCACAAGGCGCACGGCGACGAGGGCACGATTGTCGTGACCAAGGTCGAGGAGCCGTCCAAGTACGGTGTCATTGTGCACAAGCCCAACCACCCGTCGCGCATCGACCGCTTCGTCGAGAAGCCCGTCGAGTTTGTCGGCAACCGCATCAACGCCGGCCTGTACCTGCTCAACACCAGCGTGCTCGACCGCATCGAGATGCGCCCCACCTCCATCGAGCAGGAGACCTTCCCCAGCATGGTCGCCGACGGCCAGCTGCACTCGTTTGACCTCGAGGGCTACTGGATGGACGTCGGCCAGCCCAAGGATTTCCTCACGGGCACCTGCCTCTACCTGTCGTCGCTCTCCAAGAAGAACAGCAAGCTGCTGGAGCCCGTGTCGACGCCCTTTGTGCACGGCGGCAACGTCCTCATCGACCCATCTGCCAAGATTGGCAAGAACTGCCGGATAGGACCGAACGTGACCATTGGCCCCAATGTCGTCGTCGGCGACGGTGTGCGTCTGCAGCGCTGCGTCCTGCTCTCGGGCTCCAAGGTCCGCGACCACGCCTGGGTCAAGAGCACCATTGTCGGCTGGAACAGCACCGTCGGCCGCTGGGCTCGTCTGGAGAACGTCACCGTCCTGGGTGACGACGTCACTGTCGGCGACGAGATTTACGTCAACGGCGGTAGCGTCCTTCCCCACAAGAGCATCAAGGCCAACGTCGACTCGCCGTCGATTATCATGTAAAAAAAAGGAAAAAGAAAAAAAGGAAGCAATTTTTTTTGTGGGAAGATAATGGGCCGAGAGGGCAAAAAAACCAAAAATCTTTTTAACTCTCCATTTTCTTTTTTTCTTTTTTTTTGTCCGTGCATTGGGCTTTTTACTATTTTCTCTCCTTTTTTTTTCTTCCCTAGTGTTTTAAACGTGTGCACTCTTGTGTACTCATTTGTGGTTTGATGTTGTCGGGCTTTTCTTTTCCTCTTATTTAATCTCTCCTTTCTTACAACTACAAAAAAAGAAGGCATGCTATTATTTTATTTATATTTTCTTCCCCCCTTGCCTCTCTGCTTCTAGGACGTCGATGGGAGAGAGAAAGCATTTCAACCGCTTCCATGTTTCCACCACTTCTTTGTTACCCCTTTTTTTTTGACACCTTATTTACACTATTTCAATGTGATAAACACTCTTGTTTTTACTTTGTCGAACTCGATCTTGATCTATCATTGACCTGGCTTTTTGTGTACTCTCTCGGCTTCCGTATTATCCCAAAACAAAGACTTCTCACCCCCATAGGTATGCGAAAGAAAAGGATATATATGAAAAGATGGAAGATGTATTTCTATGCTGGGGATATATCCAAAAAAAATAAATCAAAAATGTACATGCTTTTTTTTCCCGCATTGCCTATATGCTGTTTTTCTTTTTTCTTTTTCTTTTTTTCTTCTCTTCCTTCACGGCCGCTCATTGGTCCACCTTGAGATCAACCCATCCGCGACTCATCTCGACGGCCTTTTCCCAGGTCCGCACGAGCCGGTCAATCTCGGACTGCCGGTCCGTCTGCGGCTGGAAAGCTGTCCGGCCGGGGCCCCGAGTGACGCTGTGCAGATCATCCAGTGACGACCACACGCCCGTCGCCAGACCGGCGGCAATGGCGGCACCGAGGGCGGTCGTCTCGGTCATGGCGGGGCGGTCGACGGGGATGCCGGTGACGTCGGCCTGGAACTGCATGGTCAGGTCGCTGGTGGAGAGGCCGCCGTCCACCGACAAGCCGGCGAGGCCGTGGCCGCTGTCGCGGGCCATGGCGTCGAGGATGGCGCGCGTCTGGTAGCAGATGGCCTCGAGCGTGGCGCGAGCAATATGGCCGGTGCGAGTGTATTGTGTAAGGCCGACTGAACGTTAGAGGGAGAAAACATGAAATACAAGTCTTGCTGCACTCACACAACGTCCCCTTGGCATCATCGATCCAGTAGGGGGCAAAGAGTCCGCTAAACGCCGTGACGAAAAAGACGCCGCCGTTGTCGGGCACGGAGGCGGCGAGCTCGGTGATCTCGTGCGACTCCTTGGCGAAGCCGAGATTATTGGTCAAAAACTTGACGCCGGCACCCGCCACGGCGATGCTGCCCTCGAGGGCGTACATGGTGCGATTTTGGCCCGTTTCCGACGTTCCAAAATCAAAGGCCACCGTCGCCAGCAGCCCCGACCGCGACAGTACCGGCTTCTCGCCCACATTATACAGCAGGAAACAGCCCGTGCCGTACGTGTTCTTGGCCTGCCCCGGCGCGAACCCGCCCTGGCCGACCAGCGCGCTCGACTGGTCGCCCAGGCAGCCGGCGATGCGCACGCCCGCCAGCGGCCCCTGCGCCACCATGCCAAAGGCCCGCGCGTCCGACGACGGCACGATGCGCGGCAGCTGCACCTGCTTGCGGTCGATGCCAAAGAAGGCCAGCAGACGGTCATCGTACTGCCGCGTGGCCAGGTTCATAAACATGGTGCGGCTCGCATTCGTGCTGTCGGTGACGTGGATGCCGCGGTGCTCGGGCCCGCCGCCGCGCGGTCCGCCGTTGAGCTTGTAGATCAGCCACGAGTCCACCGTGCCAAAGGCCAGCCGGCCCGCCGCCGCCGCCTGCTGCACGGCCTCGGCGTGGTCCAGCAGCCACCGCAGCTTGAGGCTGCTCGGATACGTCGACAGCGGGAGGCCGCAGAGGTCGTGCACTTGGTCGAGGGTCAGCCCGTCACCGGGAGGTGCTGCCTTGATGGTCCGCACCAGCGCCGACGTGCGCGTGTCGGGCCAGACGACGGCATTGTGCAGCGGCTCGCCCGTCTCCGAGTCCCAGACGAGCGTCGTCTCGCGCTGGTTGGTGATGCCGACGGCGCGGATGTCGCGGACGTCATGGCCCGCCTGCACAAAGTCGGCCGTGGCGCGCTCCATGCACGTCTCGACCGACGACAGCAGGACCATCGGGTCCTGCTCGTGCCATCCCGACTGCGGGTAGAGGTTGGCAAACTCGAGCTGGTGCTTGGCGACGGGCGTGCCCTGGGCGTCAAAGATGATGAAGCGCGACGAGGTCGTGCCTTGGTCGATGCTGCCGACAAACATGTTGATCGAGGGGGCGAGGGGGGGGGGGGACGGTAGACGAGTTAAAATCAGTGCGGAATAAAATACAGAATAATACAAAATACCAAAAGAGAAAGAGAGAAAAAAAAGGGAAGCCAAAGAAAAGAAACTACAAAGAATAAAGAGAATGGCAAAAAAAGAGAGAGAGAGTTACTTCAGTAAGTGGATTCCCAATTGGGAAGGCGCGGCGCCCGCCGACGTCGCTTTGGCTTCCATTCTTTCCCTCTCTCTCTCTATAATTTTGCTCAATGACGCCCGAACCCGTTCCCGGAGAAATTTTGGCATTCGTTCCGCATGTTTCCTTCTCCTATATCCCGTGGGGTCGTCCCCGCAGCTAACAACTTGCTCGGTGCGCAATTTGTCCCGTCAAGATGATATGCGCAAAAGAATAAAAACAGGATGCCCTCGTGCTCCTCCTCGTCACTCTCGTCGCCATCGCTGCCGCAAAAGCCGTTTGTTCTGGGGGAAGAAGTTACCTGAACTAGGTACCTGTAGTGCTGCGCTTTGTGGGGCAGTTTCGGGCGACCACGAGCAGCTGCGAGCGCTGGCTTCGGTCAACTCGGTGTTGTGCAAAAGTCTCAAAAGAAAAGACGGCTCATGATTGGCCAATGGCTCGGTCATACCCCACAATGCGGGGGCGCTCGCTCTTAGTGGCGGCCGAGCTGCAGAAAAGAACTTTTTCAGTGCACGGAATGAATACTAAGATACATGTGGGCAGATTTGCCATCTGCTTTTGTCTTTTGTCATTTTTGAGAAAAATAAAACTAAAAAAGAAAAAAAAAATACTGGAGATGACTCGTGGGGTCAGATCGGGGGACAGACTCTAACTCCATGGGTTTGTGGCTTCAGCATTCATCATGTGAATGAGGGGACATGTAACATGTTGCTCGCTGCAGGATCATGCCGCCTTCCCCGTCACTGTATCTTACAGCGGGATCCAATGGATGACTGTACATGTAAGATACAGTCGTACTGAAGAGAAAAGTGGACCTCGACCAATCATATAACAAGACTTTACTTCCGTAAACTGCAACTGCAACCCAGCAGCAGTAGCCTTGCGCACACGTGATCTTGTTTACGTCGTGATGTCGACGAGGCAAGAGAGAAAGGCCGCCAGTGCCGTTGCTATTGCCTTGACGGCATCCAGATCACAGACAACAATCTTCCTATTTGCATTGGGAATCAACTTACACCCTTCTGAGAGCCAACAACCGCACGACCTCCTATGAATAGCCTGTTCTCACTTTCCTATCGAAGCTCCTCCTCGAGGACTTCTCAGCCTTGCCTATATTTTATCCGGCAGCATCATTGTTATCAGTATTCTTACAGCACGACTCTACATCCTAGCAATGGTGTTTAATACGGTTACCGTGGTCATCACGGCCAGTGTCGCAGCCGTCTCGACCTTTGTCACTCGCGTATGATTTTCTCCGAGACTTCCCCAACATGTATCTCTCAAACACAGGCACTCACACACACTGACCCGCCAGTATATTACTCGACGACCAGAAACACCCCCTCCAGCACAGCCAATTGCTTATGACCTTGGTCTTTCTGTCATCCGCCGCGTCCTGGCCGCCGCCTCGCAGCACAGTGTCGAGGAGCTGCAGGCATTCATGGGCCAATGGGTGCCGACGCCGGGCTGGGTGCGCCACCGCTACGTGACCATCCCTCAACGTCCGCACGACCGAGCGGCTCGGCTCATCAAGACGCAGCTGGGGCCAGAGACGCTGCGTCGTGTTGGCGGCACCAAGTGGTGGACGTGGCGAGGTCCTGATGATGACCCCGACGACTCCCGGAACGAAAACCGAAATGCCCTCCAGGCCGAATGGATCGAGATAAAGTCCCACTACCACGAGCGCACGCGCAACGGCCACCGCTACACGCCCGCCCGCCGCGTCATCTTCCACGTGCACGGCGGCGCTTACTACATGGGCAGCGTCGACGAGCACCGCGCGCAGTTCCACAAGCACGCCCGCAAGCTGCGCGCCCGCGTCTTTGCCCCTCGCTACCGTCTCGCGCCGCAGTTTCCCTTTCCCTGCGGCCTCTTGGATTGTCTGGCCGCCTATCTGCACTTGTTGGAGCTGCAGGACCGCGACGCCAGCACCATTCTCATGTACGGCGACTCGGCCGGCGGCGGCATGGTGGTCTCGCTGCTCGTCCTCCTGCGCGACCAGGGCCTCCCCCTGCCCGCGGGCGCCGTGCTCATCAGCCCCTAGGTCGACCTGACGCACTCCTTTCCCAGCCTCGGCCTCCCGTGTCCGCTCGACTTTATCCCGCCGCACGGTTTCCACCATCGGCCCTCCGAGTCTTGGCCGCCGCCCACGGGTATTGAGCTCGAGGAGATCTACGCCCGAAGCAGCAATGCCCTGCTAGAGATGTCGGGCAAGGACAGGAGAGGCAAGGCCAAAGACGAAAACGTTGAAGCCCAAGAGAAAGAAGAAGAAGAGCTCCAGCGCCTCTTTTCTGCCAACAAAATGACTCTCCGCTTCCGCGACGGCCAAGAGCCCGACGACGTCTACATTGAGGACCAGATCCAGCTCTACACGACCAACGACCTGCTCGACCACCCCATGGTCAGCCCAGCGCTGCAGCCAACCCTCGGTGGCCTGCCTCCCGTGCTCGTCGTCTCGGGCGGCGGCGAGATCTTGCGGGATGAGCAGGCGTTTTTGGCGCACAAGCTGGCCGATCCCCCCAAATATGCGCCGTCCGTTGACCGTCTGTCGCCCGCCGCCCGCGAGCAGCTCGACAGATACCCGCCGACGCTGACGCAGCTGCAGGTCTGGGATGACCTGTGCCACAATGTGCCGACGATGCCGTACACGCAGCCGGCCGAGCTCATGTTTCGGTCCATTGCCCAGTTTGGAGCCTGGGCGCTCGCTAGCGCGCAGAACATGCCGCTGGGCCTGTTTGATGCTACCGAAACGGGGGAGGCGGGCGAGACAGAAGAGACGAGCGGCACGGACGGAACTGAAGAGACAAACAAAACCGAAAAGACAGACAAGGCAGAAAAGACACAAGAGCCAGAGCCCGACGCCAAGCCACCCCGAGGCGACCGCATTGGCCGCGCCGGCGTGCCGCTGCCGCCGTTTGTCGACAACATGATCCGCCAGCGAGTGCTGCAGACGGGCGAGATTCGAGAGCTGCCGCCGGCCGACGAGATGCCCGGGCCAAAGATGGCCCTCGACGATCCATCCTCGGTCGGCGTTCCGAAGCGCGCCGCCTTTGAGAACTGGCACCGTGCGCGCATGGCTTGGCAGACGCGGTTTGCCGACGAGGCGCGCGACGTGCACGTCTCAAGACTCAGACAAGCCAGTCGCGGGTTCGTCTCGTTTGGACCAGGCGAGCATCCTCCGCCGAGTGCAGCCGCCGGTCGGCAGACGAGGAGGACCGTCAACGGGCAAAAGTAGGTATCGAACGGGGTAGAGAGGTGGAGTAGTAAAAAATATTTAATAAAAAAATCAAAAACGCAAAACGCAAAACGCCATATGTACAGTTCTTTTCCGCCCCCTTTTGTGTGTCATTTCCTCTCGTATTTCCCCCTACTCCAATCCATTCTCGGCCTTCCAACGGGCGAGGTAGGCCGCCGCACTGCGCGGGCCGTCGTTCTTGACGTCTTGTGATGCTGCGTTGGCCGCGGTCTCGGGGCTGCTGGGGAACACGCCGTACACGGGGCGCACGCGGTTGGTGACAAAGGGGGTGAGCTGAGGGCATTGTTAGTATATATGATGGGTTGGCTTGCGTCGTTTTTCTTGTCTCTTCCTTCGTGCTTCTCCTCGACGTTACCCCCCTCCCCTCTTCCTCGGCTCGTCTCGCCTCTTACCTTGAATCCCTCCAGCTGCGGCACCACATATGTCCGGACCTTGGGATACTCAATCACGTATCCTCCTCGCTTCGTGTGGCGACCCATCGAGCCCGTCCGCGTGCCCTTGTAGAATCCCTTGTTGACATCCTTGACCGTAAGCTTGATCTTGCGCAGCGAAAAGCGCAGAGCATCGGTGGCGTGCATTGTGGAGGTTGTGGGTGCGCAAGCGCAGTGTGCAGTGTTGGTGCAGATTGGCAGATGTCGTGACGGCCGTGAGGATTGTCGTCGTCGTCGTCGTCGTCTCGTGTGATGGCCGATTTTCGTAAAGTGACGGGACCCACTTTTATCAACACCTTCTTATTCTTTCTCATTCACCGCCTTTTTTACAATGCGCGGCAGAATCTCATCCGGGCCCACTAAAAAAAAGTTTCATAGAAACCAGGACGAAAGACGGACTTCCAATAATTGCCAAACACTGCCATCACCGTCACTACCACCTCACCCATCAACCGCCCACGATGCCCGGCCGTCAAGCTCACGGACGGCCCCTTCTGGCCAACCCCAACAAGAAACGCAAATCCGGCGGCAAACCGAAAAATGCCCAAAATGCATCGGGCGGCCCCAACTCGGGCGTCCCGTCGGGCGCTCGCAGTCTCGGCGGCGCACCTCGGACCCGTCAGGGCGGCCGCGTCGACGTGATGGCCCTGGCCGAGAAGCAGATCACGGAGGGCCGTCAAAAGGGCGTGCGGATGCGCGATCTGGAAGTGGAGCGCGAAGACCGCGAGAAGCGGAGAAGGGGGGATGATGATGACGAGGATGACGAGGACGAGGAAGAGCCCAAGAGGCGGAGAACAGGCGGTGACGACGACGACTCGCAGTCCGACGCCTCCCTTCACAGCGACAGTGATGGCAACGAATGGCGCGAAGGCGTGGGCAGCGACGACGACGATTCCGACATTGACAGCGACGAAGCCTTTGACGAGAGCGACGACGAGCTGTTTGACGGCTTCTCCTTTGGAAAGAAGGCGGCCGCCAAAAAAGCCAAGAGAAGCGAAAAGAACGATTTTGATGGATTCGACGAGCCTTTCGACGACGACGAAGATGTCGGCGACGACGGTGCTGATCTCGGCGAGGATGCCATCGACCTGGCGGCTGCGCTAGACATTGTGTCGTCGGACGAGGACGAGGCGCCGGCCAAGCCGAGAAAGTCGAGCAAGAAGGAGAAGCGCAAGGTCGAGGAGGAGGATGACGACGAGTCTGGCAGCGAGAGTGGCAGCGAGAGCGGCAGCGAGGAGGACGACGACAGCGATGACGAGACCGACGAGTCGGACGAGAGCGAGGAGGATTCCGAGACGGATGAGGACATGGACATCAAGACGGACGCTCTTCAGAGCATTGCCTCTGCCTATGCTGGCCGCAAAAAGAAGGGAGGCGACGACGAGGACGAGGACGAGGAGGATGACGACGATGATGAGGACGACGACGACGACACCCCGGCTGGCAGCAACCCTTACGCCTTCAACGCCAGCATGGCCCTCTCGGCGACCAAGGACCGTAACCTCAAGAAATCCCTCAAGGTCGCCGGCGTCGCGCCCGGCCACGTCTCGGCCGCCAAGACGCTCGACGTGCCCCTGCTGCCCATGCAGCAGCAGGAGGAGAACCGCTCGGCCGCCGCCACCAAGACCCACGAGACGCTCGACCGGTGGACCGAGACGGTCAAGGCCAACCGCCGCGCGGACCACCTCGAGTTTGAGGTCGCCGGATCGCTCGCCGCGTCGGGACTCGACACCACGACGCTCGTGCCCGTGACGGCCAAGTCGGCGCAGACCGACCTCGAGCGCACCATTCTCAGCATCATGGAGGAGAGCGGACTGGGCCCGCAGGCGCAGGACGCCGAGCGGCAGGCCGCCAAGGAGGAGAAGCGCAAGCAGCTGTCGCCCGACGAGCTCAAGGCCATCCTGGCCCAGAAGCGGCGGGCGCGCGAGCTGCAGTCGCAGGAGCAGGCGCGGGCCAAGCGCATCAAGAAGATCAAGTCCAAGGCGTACCGGCGCGTGCACCGTCGCGAGCGGCAGCGGGCCGAGGAGATGCTGGAGAGCGACGAGGACGGCGACGCCAAGGACTCGGAAGAGGAGCGCGAGGCCGCCCACCGGCGTCGCGCCATGGAGCGCATGGGATCGCGGCATCGCGACAGCAAATGGGCCAAGCGCGCCAAGAACACGAACCGCGCCGCCTGGGACGACGAGTTCCGCACGGGACTGGTGGACATGGCGCGGCAGGACGAGGAGCTGCGTCGGCGCATCGACGGTGAAGGCGTCGGCGGCGGCGGCGGCAGCGGTCGGGGTCCCAAGAACCAAGAGGACGGAGAATCGTCCGACAGCGACAGCTTTGGCGACGAGTCCGACGATGAAGAGTTCAAGAAGCGCGCTCGGCAAAAGCTTTTGGCGGCCGGCGAGTCGGTCGACGAGCCGACGGGTCTCATGGGCATTGCCTTTATGAAAAAGGCCGAAGAGGCGCGTCGCAAGGAGAATGACGAGGCCGTGGCCGAGATTCTGCGGGATCTCAACCGCGGCGCAAACGACGACGACGACGACGATGCCACGATGAATGGTTTCTTTGCCAAAGACAACAAGCCCGAGGACGAAGACGACGAAGACGACGACAAGCCTGTCGGTCGTCGGACGTACGGACCCGCCGCTGGCCAAGTTCCCGCCAAGGCTATTCCGGGGGCCACCACCACCACTACCAAACCCTCTGGCATGTCCAGTCGTGAGGCTCGCCGACAGCGTCGGGCTCAGGCCATGGACGATGCTGGCGAGGATGTCGAGATGGCCGATGAGCCTGACAAGCCGGCCGAGACGAGCGAGGCTGCACCGCCCGCAGCCAACGGCACGTCGGGCTCGGCCTGGACGGTCGTCAAGGAGAAAAAGGCCGACAAGAAGGTCAAGGGCGACAAGTCCGTGACGGCCGATGGCAACCTGCTGCTGGATGCTGTTGTCAGCGACATGATGACGGGCAGCGTTCCCGAGAAGAAGGCGCCGAAGAAGGCGGCGAAGAAGCCGGCCGTCGACGCCGACTCGGAGACGTCCTCGTCGGGCTCGGACAGCGATGACGACAACGGTCACGCCGACGATGCCGATCACCGGTCGGCCGCGGCACGGCGCAACGGCCTGTTCAAGTTTGGCGGCAAGAACGAGGGTCTGCTGCTGAGAGCACTGGCCAGCGGGCCCGACGGAAGACAGGACAGCGGCGAGATGTTGGCCGACGACGACGATGCGGCGGCCGCGTTTGCTCGCGAAAAGGCCGAGCTGGCGGCGCTCGAGGCGGAAGAGGAGTGGTCGGCGCAGGGAGCGAGCAACCGGGACACCAACATGCCCGGCTGGGGATCGTGGGGCGGCGAGGGCGTGAAGCGGCGCAACAAGCCGGCCAAGACGAAGCGCGAGCTGGAGAAGGAGGAGCGCGCAAAGAAGGCGATGGCGGCGCGGCGGGATGCGCAGTCGAGCAAGGTGATCATCTCGGAGCGGCGGGTGCGCAAGACGGAGCGGTACATGGCGTCGCAGCTGCCGCACGAGTTTGAGACGCGCAGCCAGTACGAGCGGTCGCTGCGGCTGCCGGTCGGTCGCGAGTGGTCGACGACGTTTGCCTTCCAGGACGCGACCAAGCCGCGCATCCTCAAGAAGCAAGGTGTCGTGCTGCCGATGGCCAAGCCCAAGGTGTAAAGGGGACATCAGACAAAAAGTGTGTTTTTATTACCAATATTTTTTGGGGAATTTCATTCTGGTTTCATTCTGGAGTTTTCATTCTTGGGCGTTTTGAATATATATTGCATACAAAAAGAAAAAAGACGTAAAATCAAAAACAAAAAGAAAAAGCCTGGTATATGATAAGATGGAAATCATAGAACACAGAGGACAGTGAAAGACGCAAGGAAACTATTGTACAGATATATGAAAGATGAGAGATGAGAAGTGAAAATGACAGAGCCTAGATAACACTGCAAGACCTATGAAAGAATAACCACCCCCCACTCTGCCTACCCTCCTTCTCATGTTCCCCAACTTACTGTCCAGACAGACCAACGAGGCTCATCAAGCCAGTCATGACCTTGTCGAGGGCATCGCCGGGGCTGACGTAAAAGGCGAGGGCAATGATGATGTAAAGACCCATGAGCATGGCGCCCTCGAGGTAGTTGCTCTTGCCGTCCTGGATGGTGTAGGCAACGACGAGCACACTGAGGGCAAAGACAATGGTCTGGAAGGTCTCGAAGCGCAGGGTCATGGGCTGGTCGAGGACGAGCCAGCCGAGAATGACGAGGGCGGGCGTGACGAGCAGGGCGATCTGGATGCTCGAGCCGAGGGCGACGCCCAGAGCCAGGTCCATCTTGTTGCGCGTCGCCACCACGCAGGCGGTCACGTGCTCGGCGGCATTGCCGACAATGGGCAGCAGGATGAGGCCGATGAAGCTCTTGGAGACGGAGCCCGTGGCCACGATGGCGTCGATGCTGTCGACCAGGTAGTCGGCGCACACAGAGACCAGCAGCGTCACGACGACCAGCACGGCGCCGGCCGACCAGGGGCTCATGTGCTCTTCCTCCTCTTCGCTGCTGCCCTCGTTGCCGTTGTTGCCTTCGGCCGGCGTCTCGGGGTCAAAGAGGGTCGAGTGCGTGCGCAGCTGGAACCAGAGGAAGAGCACGTAGAGACCGAGCAGGATGACGGCGGTGCCGCGCGAGAGCGAGAGGATGGAGCGCTGCACGTCCTCGTTGTCGGCGCGGCCGTGGATGGCATTGTAGAGCGTGGCCGGGATGATGAGCGAGGCCGACGACAGGGCCATCAGCGACGTGCTCGTCTGGGCCGTGGCCGAGGCAAACGACTGCTCCATGGGCCGGTTCTGGCTGTCGCGCATGTTGTAGATGCCGCCCAGCAAAAAGCACATGCCCAGCACCAGCAGCAGGTTCGACAGGATCGAGCCCAGCATCGACGCCTGCACGACCTCGATCTGGCCCTGGCGCAGCGCCACGATGCTGACAATCAGCTCGACGGCATTGCCAAAGGTCGCGTTCAGCAGGCCGCCCAGCGTCTCGCCCAGGCGCACCGAGATCTCCTCGGTCGCAAACGAGAGCACGGCCGCCAGCGGGATGATGGCGAAAAAGTTGAGCGCAAACACCGTCGTCGCGCTCCACTCGAGCTGGCCGGCCACGATGCCAATCGGCACAAAGAAGAGCAGCACGTTGACGGGGCTCGAGTACAGCGTCGCCTTGGTGATGTTGAGCACGTGGGCCGCCGTGCGCGTCACGGGGTTCGGGCTGTCGTAGCCAGGCGTGCGGCGCGTGTCGACCAGCAGGCGGCGGGCAAACGAGTGGCCATGGCTGCTGGTGCTGGTGTTGTTGCTGTTGTTCGGTGCGGCGCTGCCGGCGAGAAGAGGTGTTCTCTCGTTGCCGGCGCCGGGTTGGGCGGCACTGGCATCGGTGTTGCTGGTGCCATAGGTGCCGTTGACAACGCTCGAGATGAGCTTGCGGTAGGCTACGGTGACTGGGGGTTCAGAGTCAGCAGGGCTGCTATCGTCGTCATTGGCTGTTGCGGTAGTGTTGGTGGTAGTGGTGGTGATGGTGGTGGCGGAGTGAGCAGCATTGCCGTTGGGCTCAGGTGCACCATTGGGCGTTGGGTCGGGCATCGCGGAGTGCGAGGAGGAAGAAAAGGGTATGTGTGACACTGGTCGTTGAAGAGAGGAAAAAAAGGACGAAAGAGTCGAAAGAGTCGAAAGAGTCGGCAGTGCGACACGATCAATCAATCTTGGAATGGGAAGAGTATATCAATGTGTATATGACGTCCACAGGGCTCGGGACAGACGAAAAATTAAAACAGTCAGATGCACGTTGCATCGGGAGTGAGACGACGGGTAGTGAGGCAAAGAAAGGGGAGAGAAAAAAAAAGAAAAGAAAAAGGAATAAAAGATGACAAAAAATGGCGGCTGAGCAAAAAAAAGGATGCGGTGATGACAGATAGAGTTATAAAGCTTTGACAGAAAGGGGAAGATTTGTTCACGACAGTGTGAACAGGGACGTGGAGGCGAAAGAACAGGATGTGTACACATATAAGAGGAAAAAAAGAAAAATGGGAAAAATGCCAAGGACAAGAATCCAGAAGACTGAACGAAACAATACTACTCCGCAGTATCACTACTATGTCTCTGGAAGAATGCCCGGCAGCCAAGATGACAAGCTGGCTTGGCTATAGCAGCCAAGGGCTAGACCGAGAGACTTGGGAAAATGAGGAGAAACAATAAAGAGTGCGAGGCGAACAATGAAATGTACTCCGTACGGGCGGTAGGCTGAGTGAAAGGCAGAACCGGACAAAATGGGGGTAAAGGGGGGGAGTGGGAGGGGAGGACAGCAACGATGGGAGATGCAGGAAAAAAAGAAGGAAAAAAAAGAAGGAAAAAAAACCTGCAACTTACATGCCATGGTGCAAGCTAGCGGATGCGGTACCGCGTTGTAATCGAAAACTGCACAAATAACGGAATGGGAAAGGGAAGCAAGACCTGTGTAAGATACACCGAGTGTACTCTGCAAGGTTGCCCGACGAAGGTCGTAAGGGTGGCTGGCCAAAAGACGTCACGTCACGCAATGGGAAAGTTGAGCGACAACGGCGAGCGCGAAGGAATGATTGGGAACAGTGTCGGGAAATCGGTAGTGACGGGACGCGGACAAAATAAAAGGCGAAATATAAAAAAAAGGAGCGGGTAAGAAAAAAAAGAAGAAAAAGATGGGTGCAGGCGAAAAATGTAATCACAGAGAGAGCGATGGCGCAAAAGTCGTGTAATGTCGACGCGGTCAAGTCCGAGGAATCGTAATGGTAGCGACTGAGAAGGATTGTGTTAGATTGAAAAGAGTGATTGAAAAGAGAGTGTGCGAAAGAATAAAAAAAAAGGAACAAAGAAAAAAGTGCTGGAAGAATAGCTGTGATGAAACAATGGTCGCAAAGGAGAGACACGAAGCACGAGAAGCAGAAGCAGCACAACAGGGACAACAGTGACAAAAACAGCAGAGACAGCAGAGACGAAACGCTATCGAGACAAAACAAAACGACCAGGGGAACGGAGACCAGGGGACAAGAGACAAGGGGCTAGAAGGGGAGGACGGCAATCCGTGTGTCTGTGCGCAATGACGTACGACGGAGCGGATGGGAACGGGCGGGCTGTCGGGGCAAAGACGTATCCATGGACCATTCAAAAGCGATGAAAAGTGATGGAATTGAGAAAAGTGTGTGATGTACGAGTACTCCGTACAAGAATGCTGTACAGTGACGTACAGTGGTGTGCAGTTGTGTACAGCTGTGTACAGCTGTGTACAGTGGCGCAAAAGAAAAGGCACAGGGGCAAGGCACAGCGCTGTAGCACTGTAGAGATGTACTTCTTACCTTGGAGCTCGAGCTCGTCGCAGGAGGAAAAGAGTCCGAGAAAAGGACGAAATGGACGGAAAGGACGCGTGGGAAAAAAAAGCGAATTGGAAGAGATGAGAAAAGACGATCAACTGACGGGGTAACAACCGAGAAATAAAAGCTCAATTAAAAAACAGAGCGATAAAAAAAGGGGAGAAAAAAGGACCGAGCTTTTCCAATGGTGCAGCTTTGAGAGCTCGAGCTGAGAAAGAAGAGGAGCTACGGAGTACATGTACGAGTACAGAGTACCTACAGTACCTCCCTCCCAGTGTGACAGCCGCCAAACAAGACCTTTACAGGGATTACAGCTCGATTACAGGGATGAGTGGAGGGACACAGCGGGTGGAGGAAATGGGGAAAGTGTCTCTCTGTTTTGGCAAGGTACGGAGTACAAGAGACAAGTACCGTGTCACTGGAACGCGGTGTAAAAAGTCCCATGCGAGCTCTTCTTCCCCTCACGAGAAGCTCTTTTTTTTTTTTTTTTTTTTTTTTTTTTTCAAAAA
>JAGKRZ010000029.1:0-100151 GCA_020002355.1 Intubia oerlemansii
CAAAAAAAAAAAAAAAAAAAAAAAAAAAAAAGAGGCCAGACAAGCCCAGGCATGTGCTTGCAGCTGCGTTTTCGAAGTGCTTCTAGCATTCGACACGCGTTCTTAGACTAGTCTCACTGTCCACGAGCCGCAAAGCGGGCCCCGGTTTGACCCTTCCGACGGTGAGGCGGGCGGGATACGACACCAGGTACATGCTACGCAGTAGTGCTTTGGGGGCCTGCAGTGAGGGCTTTTGCCCCTGATAAGAATCTATTTTCCGTACAGAGGAGTACTCTGTAGAGGTAGGTGGTTGGGGGGGTAGATCGGTCGACTAAAATATCTCCGTACTCCGTAAAAAGAGTAGGTGAGATTCTGTGAAAGGGCGGTGCGGCAAAAAAGAAGGGGGGAAAAAGAAAAATGGAAAAAAAAGGGGGAAAACGCTGCGGTTGCCCAAATAAGGAAGTTTCTCTACAAAAAAGGATCAAAAAGATCTTGAGCCAATCTTTACTCCTCTTGGTGTACAGGAAAGTACGACCAAAAACCTCGATGCACAATACCCGTACTCTCTCTGTCTTTCTCTCAAAAAATGGCAGCGGCAAAAAGATGTCACTCACCCGGCCCCGAAGCCGAGATAGGCCCAGCCGACGAAAAAGGAACAAATCTAGCGCAGGCACGCTATCTCGACTGTGCCCAGTAGCTCGGATCGATGCGACGCTAGCGCTAGGTGTGACAAGCGCCAAAAATGTGAAAAAAAAAAACGTGCAAATGTTAGTCACGTGAAAATGACAGAAAACGTTCCAAAATACAAATCAAAAGGTACCGGGAAAAACAACGACCAACGAGACACACACACATCCTTACCGAAAAGTAGATCTCAGCTCACCTCACACAAGAAACACATCGAGTCTTTTATGTGTTGTTTCATAGTTTTCGAACCTTTCGTCGAATCGCATTGTGTAATCTTTTTTCGTAGTGGTCAAAGTTTTCTTTTTTGTTGCAGCTTTTATTATTTTACAGGCGGATGTGCAGAGACATGCAGCTCGCTCGATGCAGCTCGATGCAGCTGCAGTGCTGCACAGCTGCACAGCTGCAACATGCAAGCCTGTGTCTTGGAAACTCTCCAGCAGATATGCTTTTTGCAGTCATTGTCTCACCGGGACGGAAAAAGAAATAAATAAAAATGATCACCAAAAAAGGTGTCTGTCGGGTTGCAACGATGACATTTTCGTCAGATGCGGGTGATCTGGGGAAGAATCTGGGGAACGGTCTGGGGAATACATTCGATATTGTCGTCATCCTCTCATTGTGGAGCGCTGAATAGGATGCGCTGGATAGACATTTGACCGCCTGGCGTAATGCATGCAAGATACATCAGATACATACATACATGGCCGTGGGGTTGGGCCATGAGACCTTGTGCACGTCATTTCTTGGCAGAAAAGCGGGTGGTTTTGAGTGAAAAGATCTGACCAGATGATATCAAAGATGATATCGGTATTTTACATTGTAGGCTGGTGACAAGAAGGGATCAGAGAAAGAATAAACATCCATTATTCAGACCATGAAAAAGGAACAAGATGAAGAGACCTATGACAAAAAGAAAAAAAAAATAAAAAATAAAAAAGAAAGAAGAAACGACTGGTATATCCTGGCCGCCAACACCTAGGTAGTCTATGCGATTGAAGATAAAAAAGAGAAATGAAAATGAAAAACATGAATAGAAAAGGTAAACAAGAAAGCCAATGATGGAAATATGTCGTCATAAAAATGCTGTGTCATACAAAAAAAAAAGGTGATAATAAATATCGAGAAACATCAATGACCCAAGGAGAGAAGAAGAAACGAACAAAAAAAAATGCACATTGCACAAGACTTTATCGGAGCCCATCCAGAGCTCCCTTTTCAATGACAAACTTGACCGGTTTGCGAGCACGACGCCGCTGACCGCGCATCGCAACGGGCGACGGCGGGGCAGTAGCTGGAGCCCCTGTCGTATCGTCGCGATCGAGACCGAGACTTTGTCGGTTGACCGTCTTCCAAGCGCTGCTCGGACCGACAAGAGCATGTGTGGTCACTTTGGTCGCCGCCGCCGCCATGATACTGGGAGGCGGATGGCGCTCGTCGTAGCCGTAATGCGAGATGCCGCCGGCCTGGACCCAGGCGGCCAGGTTCTTGCACTGGCTGGCATCGAGCCACTCGAGACGCAGACACCCCTCCAGGATATCCTCGACGCCCGTGCCCGTGACGCGGACGCAGCCTCGCACGCTGAGCCCGCGCAGATCGGCCAGGTGCAGCGCGATGCACCGCAGACTCACGTCGCTGACGGCGCTGCCGCAAAAGGCCAGACGCAGCTCCTGCAGCAGCGGCAGGCCGAGGGCGACGACCTCGGTGGCCGTGTCGGACAGCGCGCAGCAGAACGACAGGTCGAGATGCGTCAGATTCTTGGCCGAGTTGACCAGCGACACGATGGCATTGTCCGACAGGTACGTGCAGTCGGCCAGGCACAGGTGCGTCAGGTGCTGAAAGCGGTACGGCGCCCACGACTGGAAGCCCGCATCGGTCACAGACGTGCATCGCGTCAGCGACAGAGAGCGCAGCCGGTTCGACGCGTGCGCCGCCATGTGGGCCATGGACCGGTCGGTAATGTGTTTGCAGTACGACAAGTCGAGGATCTTGAGGTTTGGACAGCCAATGATGGTGCCCGGGGGAGGTCCAGCCTGTGATGACTGTTGTTGTTGTTGTTGTTGTTGCTGCTGTTGCCCCTCTTCTTGTTCCTGGCCCTTTTGCTGTTCTTGACCCTTTTGTTGCTGCTGCTGCTGCTTTTGCTGCTTCTTTTGCTGACGGTTGTAGTGCGAGTTGCCAATCGCGACAATCTTGCCACCTCCGGGCGACTTGGGCGATGTCGGTGCTGTCGGTGCTGGTGGTGGCGGCTGCGGAACCACCCAGCCGACCACCCGGGCCAGCAAGTTGTCGCCGACTTTGCGGCAGTTGCTCCAGTCAATCTCTTCCAGGCCGGACGCATTCTCGCTCATGTCGAGAATCTGGCTGGCCGAAACATCCCACACCGACTTCATCCGCCACGCCTTGACATTCTTGCCGCACGTCTGCCACAGCGCCTGGAACCCTTCGTCGGTGATATGGAAGCAGTTGCTAATGTCCATCTCAATGGGCCGAGGACCCAGAAACGGCGCCACAATATGCACAAGCGACCAGTCATTGATGATGCTGTTGTACGGGCTCAGGTCGACGTGCGTGCACAGCTGCGGCGACGTCGTGACAATGCGCCGCCACTCCCGGCACACGCCCCCGAGGCGGATCAGCTGCAGCAGGTCAAACTGCTTCAGCACCAGCACCATGGCCTCTTCCACGGCCCGCTGCCGGCTGCTGTAGCGAGGCGAGGCGTCGGCGCTTGGACGCCGCTCGGCCGTGCGTGCCTTTTTGAAGCCGCGCACGCCCTCCTCGGCTGCCTTGCCGCCGTTGGTCGGTGCGTTTCCCCCCGTTCGCGAAGCCGCCTTCTCGGGCAGTTTCGGCAGCGGGATGGTCGGCGCTGGTGTGAGGGGTGGAAAGGTAAAGAGCTTGAGCGGGCTGCTGTTGGTGTCCATGGCCGGCTGTGCGGCTGCTGACTGCGAGGTTGATGATGATGACGAGGCAGATGAGACGGCCGCTTCTGTAGTAGGCGTCTGCTGCTGCGCCACCGCAATGGGTGGTGCAATCGAGTTTCGGCGCCGGTTCCGCATGTTCTCCATATCGACACTCAAGAACGGATCAGGATCGGTTGGCTGTCTCTTTTCCAAGTCGTCGCTGGGCGGCGATGGTGCGTTTCCGTTTCCTTGTGAAAAGACAACGCTCGGGATCGATCCTCGACGGCCACTACTCTCACCAGGGGCCCCTGCTGCCTCTGCTGCTCCTGCTGCCTCTGCCGTTTCTGCTTTTTCTGCTGTCTCTGCTCTTTCTGCTGCCCCGGTCGAGTCCTTCATGTCAACGTCGCCTTGCTGGTTCACCTTGTCACTACCACGACCACGACCAGCAGCACCAGCAGCAGCAGCAGCTTCCTCTTCAGCGCGCTGCCTTGTGGCGTATCGCTCACGCGCTGTTTCCTCAACCTGGCGCTTGACTTCGGGCGGACACCGTCGCCAGAGCTCTTCCAGAGCCTCGCCGGTGATCATGAGACACTCGACGCTTGTAATGGAGCGCACGGTCGCCGTGCGTCCTCGCGAGAGGCCCAGACTGGCTACTTCGCCAAAGTACTGGCCCTGAATGAGCCGCGGCCGTGAGAACGTGGTCGACTTGGCCGCGGTGTCCGTGCTGTTGCTGCTGCTGCTGCTGGGCACCGGCTCGCGAATTACTTCGGCCTCGCCAGACACGATGAAATAAATGTCATTGCCAAGACTGCCCTGGCGCACAATGTCGGTAAAGGGCGAGTACGACTTTGGCTGGGCGCTGAGTCCGAGAAAGTGCAGAATGTCAACGGGAAGGGAAGCAAAAAGCGGCAGCTCCTTGAGCGTGTTGCGGATGCTGACGTAGCCGCTGCCCAGCGCGCTACCGCTGACCGCCGGGTCTTCAATCACGCCAGGGCTGGGCGACTTGCGCTTCTTGGAGTTGACCGCCGCCGCCGTCTGTCCTGGAGTCTGCGCGGCGGAAGCTGCTCCGGATGTCCCGGGGCCGGCCGCTGAAGAGGTGGCCGGTGCTGGCAGCATGGCCGGCGGGCCGTCGTGCATCGCATCGGGGTTCCGGATGGTGGGTGGTGGAGTTTTGGGAGCCGCATTCTTACGGCGCTCCTGCTGCTTCTTCTTGAGGATCATGAGACGCTCGTCGGCTTCCTGGCGGATGGCCTTTTCGAGGTCCGGGTAAAAGGGCAGCTCGGCCTGCAGGTCCTCCTTCTTAAGCACGACCAGCAGACACTTTGTGCGCGCGACAATGGTGGCGGTGCGCGGCACATTCATCAGGACGCCAATCTCGCCAAAGAAGGCGCCCGGCTTGAGCTCGGCATAGACGGCCTCGCCGTCGCGCGAGGTGACGGCCACGACGCCGCGCACGACCCAGTACATGGCCTTGGCCTCATCGCCCTCGGTCAGGATGTGGTCGTGCGCCGAGTTGATCTGCGGGCGCAGATGCTTGCCAATGGCGGCCAGAAAGTCATCGTTGGCCGACGTGAAGAGCGGGAACGAGCGGATGCGGTCGACAATCTCGAGGGGCATGTCGGGGTACGTCGAGGCTGTCAGCGGGCTCGGCCGTATGGGCCGGCTGGGGTTGGTCTCGACATTGAAGGAGCGGATCAGCGACGAGAGCGAGTCGGCCGAGTGCTGCGAGCCGGCGGCGCCCGCATGGTGATGGGCCAGGACCCGGAAGGGAGAGTTGGGCGACGGGCCTCGCGCCCGCCGCATTGTGTCGGATGTGGTGCAACGAAAGAGAGAGCGAGAGGGTGGGGGGAGGAATGGTTCGTGAGACGGTTGACAATGGCGAAAAGGGCCAATAGATGGCCGACAAGGTGGGGTATGTGAGAGAAGAGAGTGGAAGGGGGGAGGGGAGAAGTAGAGAGAGAGAGCGAGAGAGAGCGACAGAGAGGGAGAGAGAGAGCGGGACGAGGAGAGTTTGGCTGGTAGTCAGCAATTCCCAGACAAAAGACGGATGAATGGCCTAGAAAGACGAGAGCAGCAAGAGAAGGCTGTTAGTCGTCATCGATGATTGCAATTGTCAGAAAAAGAAACGAGCTGGTCCGTGCAAGGCGGTTTTGCCACTGAATCGACAGCTATTTTTTCTTCTTTTTTTTTTGCTGATTTGCTTTGCTTACCAGGATATAAACACAACGCGGGGTCGCGTGTGTTTTTGCGCGCCGTCAATATCTCCCTTTCTCAGCGGGGAAACAGCAGGGGGGGTCTGTCGTGTGTACGGGAGAGATGAGGTCAACGGCAGGGGCCGCGTAAAACAAGCTAAGCGACCGAAAGACAAAAAGAATCGACACGATAGGATGTCAAAAGGTCGAGACGGAGAAGAGATGGGAGATGACGACAGGACCGACACGGCCGGTAGAAAAAAGCACACGACGCGGGCGTCTCGGCTGCTAAGAAAAAAGTAGAAAGGAGATCGGCGCCTTCGGCGGGACAAGTCGAGGCAGGTGAAAGGAAGGTGCGAATGGAGTGTGCGCGTGCCCGCTATGCCTGGCCTGGGGGCTGAGAAGAGGCGAAAGGGGGAAAGAGCTCTGCCGATTGGAGGAAGTTGCGATGCGACGGCAAATCTCCAGCAGCGACATCCAACGGGGCAGTCTGCAGTGAACAATTGGGAACGCGGGGGGGTCTGCAGGGAGATCGTGGTCTGTTGCCCTATTTTTGCTCTGGTGTTATATTACGACGTACTTTGTACTTCCTTGGCCAGGTATGACGAACATTTTTTGAAGCTTGGGTCCGTTGGAACAGGTGCTTTCCCCCCATTCATACCTCGAGAGTACAGAGTACGGAGTACCTAGGTACTAATAGGTAGTTGGTGGTGTGGGCTTCCCGCAGTTCAGGCGGGCCGCTTGGTAGTTTTGTAGTTTTTGAGTGCGAAATAAGACTTGGCAGCAGCTGGTTTGTGGAGTAGTGGCCATTATTGGGCGCCTCATAGCCCCGAATATGACCCGGGCAGGCCTGGAAATATAGCAGTGGATGCCCTGTATTACAGGCAAGTTTACAGCGACCTTGCAGCGACGTCGGAGCGCCGCGTAAGATCATATATATATACATAAAAGCCACACTGGCAGCAAGTCAGAGATCAGAAATAGAGCGATGCGGGAAATACGGACGAAAAGCAAGGTACGTTTGATCGCATGTAGCCAATTTCAATACGACAGTAAAAAAAAAATAATAGTATGCGGCAGATCTGGGTGCATGTCATGGCCATGTGAGGCTGCGCTACTCCGTACAGAACGACGCCAGCCAAAGCCGTTTTGTAAGGCACGACGTAGTTGAAAAGTGGGTCATTGCCACGCTGCGCTTTTGCCTTTTGGTCCCTTTTCGCCGTTTTTGTCATTTTGCGCGCCGAACACTTGACCTCACTTTTCGATTTCCATCTCAGTGACCATCACAACACCTTTTTTTGTCGCAGCCACCCTCGACGACTCGACGACGCTCTTCGCTGCGATCACCATCGACAACTCCCATCCCCCTTCTCTTTCTCAACCTCCCACGATCCCATCCTTTTCCCTGCTTTCGCCGCGCAGCCCGAAGCGCCCAACGGCACTATGAACGCCCCCGACAGGTAAGCCTTTCTGCTTCGCTTTCGCGGCCACTGCGACCTCTCTAGAACGAAATGGCAGTCGTCTGCATTGAGAGGCATCATGGAAAGTCGGACTTGGGGCTGGCAGGTCGGTGCCATGTTGCTGGATTCTGGACTCTGGACGTTGGCTCGTTTGCTTCTTGCTTCCTGCTACTTTGTCGCTTGGCTGGTACCCTGTATCGCCGAGAAGGGAAGGCGCGCCTGTCAACTCGTGTGCAGGAAGGCGCGATGGACTCCTCTTCATGAGAGAGAAGAAACACGCTCGCGTCGCGTGTTGGAACAAATGGAGACATCCAAACAACGCGCTCGTCCTGCTACGATTTCAACATGTTTGGCCACTACGTCAACGTCGCCCGCGACCAGGGCCCCCATGCGAGCAACGTCCAGGAGAGGTCTGCAGTGGTTTTGATGGTCTTGATGGTGGAACACCTGCTGACAACGTGCAGATTCGAGCTGTTCATCCTCGGAGATGGAGAAAAGAAGATTACCGAGACGCCATTTACGAGTATGTCGAGTTTGGGAAGCGACAAAGGAGATGAAATCCCGTCCATCTACTAACCGGCTAGACATGGCCAACACGACCGATTTTCTCTTGAAAAAGGAGGACCACACACTTGGCAACCTCATCGCTGAGCACCTCAAGATGCACCCCAAGGTCCTCATGGCAGCGTACAAGGGTAGGTTTCGGAAGCAGAATGACTGCAAAATGACTACATACAACAGACGCTAACTTCTTCCCAGTCGCTCACCCTAACGTGGCGGAAGTGCTTTTGCGCATCCAGACGGACGGTACCGTCACGGCCAAGGAGGTCCTCGTCGAGGTCTGCAAGCAGCTCGTCGCCTCGCTCGGCCAGCTGAGCCGCGAGTTTACCCGCGAATACGAGCTGCGTCGCATGGCCACTGTCGGCGAGCAGCAGAGCAATGGCATGTAACGCGGCGTCGATTACACCAGAAAAAGAAAGGTCTAGGATGGGCTGCCAAAACATTTTTTTTGTATCTTTTATTTTTTTTACGACGGCGTTTAGGGCGTTTTCGCGGTCAGCATCGCAGGGAATGGGACACACGCCATGTATTTAAATTTTATTTGTTCAAGCTTCCACTCAGAGTAGATTGGGCGTTTTACCATATATATTGTTTCGTGCAGTTTCGAGGGAGTTATTGTGATCGAAGGCGTTTCGTCATTCGCCTCCTTTAAGTTATTATCACGTGATGTTCTGATCGCGAGGCTGCGGCTTACATAACCTCTCCACTCCGATCACGAAAACAGCCGGCACCAACTCGAACACTGCCTACACTCGCGACAGCCATCGAAACCACCTTTTTCTCAACGACAAATCATCGACGTCAACTACGATACCATTTTGCGCATCTGTTTCGGCATCTTTCTTCATTTACTTTTATCGTAAACACCAACGGCTGCGCTCTTGCGACGCGCGCAACAGGCTTGACTGATTGCCGCAGAACTGCACGTGTTCCTTGTCGCGACGGCGCATCGAGGCCCACATAGCGATCGCGCCCGGCATACGACACATTCTGAACACATCTTGAACACATATTGAACGCATTTCGAACACATTTCGAACACATTTCGAAGTAAGATTTGGTGACAACCATATTGGTCACAACACTCCCCGCCCACCATGTCCGACATACGAAAGGGAACGTCGTCGTCACCGGCGCCGCCCGCAACACCGGCCAACGGCAAAAAGAGTGGCGCGTCGGCGACGCCCAAGATCAAGGACGAAGACGGAACATCGATCAAGGTCGCATCGAAAAAGGACAAGGATGCGAGCGGTACGGGCAAGACAGGCGGCGGCGGCGGCATCAAGCTCAAGAAGCCACCGCCAAAGCACAAGCAGCCCGGTAACTGGAAAGATGGCGGATTCGTGGACCGTACGTGTGAATATTCTCCATCGGTTCATTTTTTTGTCTCTCCTGCTAACATCCCCTCAGAGGAAAAGAAAAAGAAGAATGCTGCACCGGCGGCAGCGCCCTCGCCGAGTCCGGTGGTGAACCAGCTGGATGAGAATGCGCGCGAGACCTTTGCCACAGGCCGTCCGCTCGAGGACGCGCCGAATCTGCAGACGTGCAAGCATTGCAAGAAGAGCATATTGAGCACGGCGGCCAAGCAGCATATCGCGGCCTGTCTCAAAGTGAAGAAGGAAAAGGCGCAGCGCAAGAAGGAGCTCAAGGAGGCACGCGAGCGGGCGCGCGAGCAGGCAGCGCGGGAAGAAGAAGAGGCACAGCGCAAAGCTGACGGCGGCGGCGACAAAGACGACGACTCTAGCGATAGCGACGACGGAGCCGGCGGCGGCGGCCGCGGCGGCGGTGCTGTGGCAGGTGACAAGAAGACGACAGGCGGAAAGAAAAAGGCGGGCAAGAAGACGGAGTCGGGTGCAGCCGGAGGAGCGGGTGCTGGGGCCGGGTCGGGTGCTGGCGGCGCTGGCGGTGCCGGTGGTGGTGGTGCAACGTCCAACAAGAAGCGCAAGGCCGACAACGAGATCGACAAGGCGGCTCCCAAGAAGAAGAAGAAGGAAGAGGCCAAGCCCAAAGTGCCCAAGCCCAAGGGTCCGGTGGACGTGGAGCGGCAGTGCGGTGTCATCCTGCCCAACGGCCAGCCGTGCGCGCGGTCGCTGACGTGCAAGAGCCACAGCATGGGCGCCAAGCGCGCCGTGCCCGGCCGGTCGCTGCCGTACGACATGCTGCTGGCGGCCTACCAGAAGAAGAACCAGGCCAAGCAGCAAAAGGCGGCGATCGATGCGAGCGCCGCCATGGAGGAGGAGGACGAGGCCAACGGCGGCGCGGTCGACTCGGACGAGGAGGCGGCGGCCGTCATGAGCGCCATGGCCAACTGGCGGCCGCGGCCCGTGGTGGCGCAGCCGGCGCTGGCACCGATCAAGCGACAGTACCAGCTGGCGCGGCTCTTTGAGCAGCTCAACACGGCGACCAATGGAGGGCGCGACAATATCTTTGCCGTCAGCGGATACGGACAGCAGAAGCTGCCCGAAGGTCACCCGGGGCTCGAGCAGGACAGCGAGGACGCGCTCGGCGAGCCAGACATGGATGCCATGATGCTCATGCCGCCGCCGCCACCGGCTGCTACTACTACTACCACCGCCACTACGACAGCAGCCGCCACGTCAACAACACCCATCCCCATTCCCAATACACCAGCATCATCGTCACCAGCCACAGGACAGCAGCGACCTCTTCCGGTGGCAGGTCGGGCTTGAAGAGGAGCTCCTCTTGTTATATGACGTGATTTTGACTTTTTTTTTCTGTCATTTCCTTTTTTCTTTCTCAGTTTTTTCCCCTTCATGACCTACCCTCCTTTTTGATCTTTTTTTTTTCTCATACCACTCTTTTTTTACGCAGCATTTTCTGAGGACAAATGGGGCGGACATACTGGCCAGGCGCAGTTGGTGTTTTTGATACGATTTTCTATTCTTATTTTGATCTTGGATGGTTGTTGGGTTTGGTTCCCTGTACAATTTCTGGCACTTTCTCAAATTATATACTGTTGATTCTCCCGTTTCCTTGATCAATTTGATACGATCTCTTACGTCTCTCTATGAAACATGCCAGCATACTCCGGTACCTAGGTACCTATCTGCTGTTGTTCCATTTGTTCCTCCCTTTTCCAGGTTTCCATATTCCGTAGGCACATATACTTTAGGCTCCATCTTTACCGTTGTCGGGTGTTCACCGCTCACAACCTGTCCCCATGTTCATGCCCATGCCAGCCTCCGTGTCCTGCATGTCTACATGTATTCTGTAGGTACCTAGGTGGATGCATGAGGTGCCCGTTCAACGGCCCAACCATGTTTCGGCTGGGGGTGACTGCCAGCCCACCCACCCTACCTCCTCCACCAGACCTCCATCTGACCTCCATATACCTCCGTCACATCTCATCACAACTCGTCACGGCCCAATAAAGATCAGCGTCAGCAGCAGACCACCCTGGACGAAAAGAAAAAAGGCTGCACATTCGGGTCAGGCACCAATAGAACGGGGTCCAATCATGCACGTCGACGTGTGCGCGGCTGTGACGATGATGGGTCGTGACGGGGGGATTTTATAAAAGAAAAAAAGAAGAAAAAAAAAGTGCAAAAAGAGGTGGCGGCTGCCATGACAGCGGTGAGCTTGTCTTGGCTGGAGGCGGTCGCCATCATTTATATATTGAGCAGGACACCAGATGATGCCAGAAAACACAAAAAGCACCAGCTCCAAGTTGACCCTCTTCCACCATCCCCCCATCACATCACCCATGCTCACCGAACTGACATCGTTTGCCATTTCTGGCTCGGCCGCCACGGCGCTGGCGGCACGCCTCACGGACCGAGTGCCGCATCGACAGACAGGAGCAGCCGCCAAGGACGGCCTCGTCTTTTTCCTCGCCTACTATGTGGCAGCATCGACGGCACTTCGACTTGGTCAGAAGGGCGGCCAGAAGGACGAGAACGGCCACCACCTCACAAGCAAGGGCGCCTCGACGCGGGCCTTTTTTGTCGGCGCCACGGCATCTCTCTGCACAAAGCTCGCTGAGCGGTTGGATCTGGATCCTGCACACCGCCGACCGTCCCGATCGTCCCGACCGTCGACCGAGCACATGCTCATCGAGGGTCTCGACTCGGGCTTGACGTTTTGCATTCATGAAGTGCTGGCTCAGACGGTGGCCAATTGGCGGCATCGCCACAGAAGCGGAAAAAACAACAGACAAAACCCGACTGGATCCTTGGCCGCGGCAGCCATCACATTTCTCCTGGCCACGACGAGCAAGGCCATCGCATCTGGCCTGACGTATCCATTATACGCCGCCGTCGACACACGGGGTCGCAAGAGACAGAGAGAGCATCAGCCCGAGCCTGGGAATCTGCCCAAAAGTATTCCTCCCGGCGTCTCCATTCTCGACCTCCCCATCGTCGAACCGTCCATGCGGCCGCCACCGCCACCGCCACCGGTCGTCGACTCGTGGATGGCACGGACAGCACGCCATGCGCGCTCTTCCGACTCTTTTGACTGGCTGCGTGCGATGGCCAAGACGGCCGTGGAGCACGGCCTGACCATGGCTCTGCAGCGAATGCTGTATGCCGTCGTCCTGCGGCTCGTCTACCGGCTCGCCCAGGAGGCAAGGGCAAGGGCAAGGGCAGAAAGAGGTGCTGTGGCGCGGGGTGGAATGATGGACAGCAAGGCCGACCACCCTCTGGCACAGACAAGGACGCTGTTTGATCATAGCCTGGAGAGTCCAGATACGCAGAATCGAGCCAGCACATCTGTCGAAAAGTGGCTGGCGTCATCGACAACGGGTCCCATTGAGGCAGCACCAGCAGCAGCAGTACGAGCACCACTGCGAGCACCGGCACCAGAACCAGCGCCCACCGAGATTGCACCTACAGAGCTGACGCCCCATGACAGTGCCAGCAATGTTGGATGGCAGATGGAGAGGTTCAGGGGCCCCGAAGAGATCCAGGCGGTGGATGCCGACGTGGACGACAATGGCAGCGTTGTATTCAACATGCTGTCCAAGAGTCCAAGGATGATCAAGGAGATGTAAGGATAAATAGATGAAGAGACGCGGGTATCATAATCGTATATATCATGACAATACAAATAATGAAAGAAAAAAGACAGTCGAAGACAAGAATAGCTCAACATTGGAACGCTACGCCATCGCGCTTGACCTGGTTGCCACCGGCCGCCGAAAAACCAGTTCCCTCGCTGCGCAAGTCAATCAGACCTGGAGGCACTCCCTTCTTGTCCTTCTTGTCCCTTTTCTTTTCTTTCTTGTCTTTCTTGTCCTTTTTTGTTTTCGCGTCCTTGTCCTCCAGACTCTCCTCGCACACGTAGCACCGCGTCTGGTTGGTCCCTGAGTCATGAGGGTCAAAGGCAGCCCCCTCGCCCGGCATGCCCGGCAGCGCCTTGACAAACTTGTGAGCGCAGCTGCGGCACAGGACGTGGCCGCAGGGCGCCGCCATCACGGCGCGCGACGTGTTGGACAGCGCCTTGTTGCACGCCGGACAGATGCGCTGGCCGGTCGAGTCGAGCTCAAAGTGGATGGTCGTCAGCGTGTGCAGAGCATACGCGTGCTTGTCCTTGCCAGCCGGGCAGAGGGGGGCGTCTGTTTTGGTGTCTTTGGGGTCTTTGTCTTTGTCTTTGGGCTCTTTGGGCTCTGCCCCCCTCTCCCTCCGTCCGTTGGCCCCCTCCCTCACGCCCGGCGTCTCGGACGGCGCCCAAAACGACGGCAGCGCCTTGGCCTCCTGCGCCGCCGCCTTCTCGGCCGCCAGGGCCTTGCGGGCTCTCTCCCTGTCCTCCTCGGCCACGCTCTGCGCGTCGAGCTTGCGCTTGCGGGGGTTGTCAGACTTTTCTGACACGGACGCTTCCGCCCTCGCCTCCCTCGCTACACCCGCCTGCACGAGCTCAAACTGCTGCACGGCCCGCGCCTGCGCCTCGGCATCCTCGCGGGCCTGCTGCTCGGCGCGCTCTTGCTCTTCCAGCGCCCGGGCCCTTTCCAGCCGCTTGAGCTCCTTCTTCTGGGCCAGCAGGTTTCCCAGAGCGCACTCGCGGCAAAAGATATCGCCGCGCGGGCAAGCGACGGGGTCTTGCGAGGGTTCGAGGCAGAGGGCGCACGAGGCAAAGGGGAGGAACGAGTCGCGCGTCAGCCGCGCCGACGAGACGGACCAGGCCGCCTTGGCCATGTCGCGCTCATGCGACGTGAAGACGGCGCGGCTGGTATTGCGTTTGCCTGAGAATTGTTAGCGGGCGTCTCAAATGGTTTGGTTGGTGTGCAAAAACATACTGTGCGACATGATGCGTGGGATGAGGTTGGTCGTTGGACAAAAAGAATGGACGAGGCTGAGAAAGAGGTCAAAAAACGACAGCACTACGTGCGGTATAAGAACTTGCGTACGAGACTGATAAGATAGCGCATGCGGCGCTGTGGCACAGTGGGTCGCGTCGCACTTACACGCCGAAAGCGCTACAAACCTGCCCCGTAACAGCAAATTACGCAGTGATGCATAGGCACAGACAATAAACCGAGGCAGAAGAGGACAGTCTTTGCAAAACCCAAACATACAATCGTCATGATTCTAGTACAAAAATAAAAGTGGAAAGTGAACAAGAGAATTAAAAAAGATAAAATCTCAGAGTGAAAAGTTTTCCCCGTTACTGCTCGCTCTCGTCTTCGACAAAGGACTCGGTCTCGTCGAGACCGCGCAGCACCTCTTCAATCTCTATTGGGTCGGTGATGGCCCAGACGCCGCCGCCCTTGACGAGATCCTTGCCGCGCATGCCCACCTCCTTGCCCACCAGGTTGCGGCCGACCTTGCCCGGGCCGATGCCCAGCCACCGGCGCACCTTGACCTCCTGGTCCAGGTACCGGATGCTGTCCCACCAGCGCACCGTCTGCTCGCACTGCAGAGCCAGCAGCTCCTTGAGCTCCTGGCGGCTCCCAAAGGGCCGCGCCGTCACGTTGCTGATGCACGGCATGGTGCCGGGAAAGACGACGACGTCCTCGGACTCGCGGCCCGGCACGCGGCTCTTGCCCTCGAGCAGCCGCCGGATCTCGGCCGCGGCGGGGCGCATGATGGGGCTGTGGAAGGGGCTGTCGCTGTTGAGCCGCACGGCGCGCGGGTCGTGGCCCAGAAAGACGCGCACGTGCGACATGAGCTCGGTGATGCGCGCAATGTTGCCGCTCAGCACGATCTGGTTCTTGCTGTTGATATTGGCAATGAGCACCTGATCGGGGGGGTTTCCGTTTTTGCCGTTTTTGCCGCCGTTTTCCTCTTCGTCTCTGATAAAACCCTCAATGGCCTCGACCAGCCTCTCCATGTACTCGGGCTCCGTCACCACGGCCACCATGCCGTACTCGCCGCCATAGGCATCCTTGGCGCGCTGCGTGGCTGCCGCCATGGCCTCGGCGCGCCGGCGCACCAGGTCCAGGCTGTCCTCGAACTGCATGTAGCCGCCCGCGACGAGCGCGGCAAACTCGCCGAGCGAGTGGCCCAGGGTAATGTCGACCCGGTCGGCCACGCGGAAACCAAACTCCTTTTCGAGAATGCGCAGCACCAGAATCGAGGTCGCCATGATGGCCGGCTGCGCGTTGGGCGTCTCCGTCAGCCGCTTGCTCGGCCCCTGCTGGATAATGTCGGACAGCTTGAAGCCCATGCAGTCGTCGATCTGCTGGATGATTTCGCGCGACGTCGCGGGGAAGGCCTCGATCCACGGGGTCAACATGCCGACCTTTTGTACTCCTTGGCCTGGTCGGGGAGAAGGAAGCGGGGCGTGTCAGCAGAAGAAGGAGGAGGAGAATGAGACGTCGCATTGCGTTCCCTTCCTTGGTATCACGCACCTGGAAAGAAGATGGCCGTCTTGGGCCGAGAGGGTGTGGAAGACCATCGTTTTTGAGAGGCGTCATGAAGGATGCGCCGTCGTGCAACAGACGGACATGATGTGATGGGGGAGACGGGGGAAAGGACGGAAGAAGAGGCAGGGGAGCAGAGGGAGCGGGAGGAGAGAGAGGGGAGAGAAAGGGCTGTCCGCGGAAGCCGTGTCATGGCCGTGTGAGATGTACAATAGCGTGGTGATGCATGCAGGAGAAAGCGGAATGCGTGGTAGACTGCTCAATGAAAGCAGAAAAAAGAGCGGCGGAAGCAAGTCGCAAAAAGAAAAAGAAAACACCGTCTGCTCTCGCCTTCCTTGTCTCCGAATCTGCGAGTCCCACGGCCGGGAAGCAACAGCCCGAGCTGATGGCTCTCAACGGGCGTCAACTGTCCGTTGCGCGCTATATGCGGGGCGCGACAAATAGACGCAATAGGATGGAGTTGCTCGAGGGAAAAAAAATAGAGACGCCCAGAGGAGCGGTACAAAAATCACTGTTTTGCAAGTCGAAAAGCCGATGGTTCATATGCCCCGTGGTAGGTGCTTGTTGCTGTCGTCGTCGTGTCTTTGTGGAGTCGCCCCAACAGATAAGGAAGGGCCGGCGTTCTCGTACTTTGTAGGAGTTGACGTTGGCTGCCCCCTCTGACGTTTTTGCCGCTTCTAGTACGACTGGCCCGGTCACTGGTACCCGAAGACCCGTGGGGAAAAGCGCGCCTAGCAGGCGGAGTGCATGTACCACGGTACATGGACTTTTTTACCGAGCTATCCTCTGCCGCAAGACCCCCTGGATCACTGCCCCAGCACCCGCAACGGCTGCAATGGCACTGTCGTGACGTGTCACGTGGTATCAGAGCAAAGGTACAAAGTGGTACTTTGGTACTTTGTACTTACACGGAAGTCACGACCGACGACATCGCATCGCGACAATGGGGACAATGGGACAATTCAAAGCGCAGACAGTACGGTCATATTGCCATCATCCGATTGCTCTCAACCGTCGTGCTTATCATCCAGGAACCCCTTTTCGGGTACGGCACACACACACACCCTTTGCTGCAGCCCGCTACCCGTCCGTCCATCGAGCATGCGGTACAGACGAGCAGCAGCCGAACGCGAGTCGCCAAAACGGGCCAAATGGCCAAGATGAATCGGGAAAAGGCACCAATCAGATAGCATGTATCCTCTATCTAGATGGGTGTACCTTGTGAGAGGGTGTCGTTAGTCGAAATGAGGGCCAAAAAGCACCAAAATTCACCAAGCAACACACACAGTGACCAGAGCCCAAAATGGCATTTTGTGCCACGTCAAACGCGGTCTGTTCGCGTCAAACAAGAGGGGCAGCTTGGGAAAAAAAAGGGCGCTTGGTTAATAAAGGAGAGGTCGAGGGAGGGGTATGCTTTTGATTTGAAAGCACTTGTGGCCAGACAACGGCGCGTTTTGAGGTCAAAAAACAACAACCCGGTTACCCAGACACGGTCAAAAGATTTGATCATCTACCACACTCTCTTTCTCTGCACACTGCATCAACCAAGCTTGGCCTGCATCACGGCTGCATAATAGTGATATTAAGAGAGTCAAGAGAGTCAAGAGAGTCGAGAATTATCCCCAAGATGGCCGAGACACCGCCGGATGGCGACCGCCTCGCCGGACACATTGCCGAATGGCATCGGTCGACGGGCTCCCGTCCACAAGACGTGCTCAGCGACTTTGCCGGCCGCGAGCTGTGTGCTGTGCACGGCGAGTCGCTGCTGATGCACACGCTCGCGGCGAGCAAGGTGGACATTGAGGCGGGCTTCCAGGTGCTGCACGGCGTCCACGCTGTCGAGTCCTTTCTGGGCAAGATGCACGTCCGCGGCTGCCATCTTCATGTTCTCTGGTTTGACGACCACGAGGGTCTCCTGGTCAAGGACGAAGAGAGGGAGGAGATGGACGAGGAGGGCAAGACGGAGGAGAAGGACGAGAAAGACAAGGACCACAAAGACAAAAATGCCGCTCTGTCCCTCATTGCCAAGCGGCGTCTTCTTCGTGCCATCCTCATCAAGCACCTCGATGAGCACGCCTCGTCCACGGGCATCAAGAGCCTGCGCTTCCCGTCGATGGACAGCAGCGCCTTTGCCGCATACAAGGAGCAGCGGCCTGTCCGTCTCTTTTTCGCGTCGGACGGCCGCAACGGCGTCGACCAGACGCTCGTCGCCGACGGGCCGCTCAAGGACCAGCCGCTGCAGCCCGCGGGCCAGCTCACGCCCTTTGAGGCTGTCATCTACCGTCTGACCATGGACGGCTACACGGTCGGTCTCTTGAACGACATTACTTTTGACTCGTCCGAGGTGAGTTCCCCTGGTCCAAGAATATAGATCTACCAAATACTCTAGACGCCCTCGTTCTGACATCTTCATGCTGACCCCTAGATCCGCACAAACCTCCTCTCGGCGACGCCTGGCATGACTCGCCTCCCGGACCTCTGCCAGCTTCCGGCCGTGCCCCAGCTCGACAGCGAGCCCGTCAAGCTGCCCAAGATCAACAAGGACAAGGAGCTGCTGCCGCGCGAGCGCATCGCCATGGCGGCCCTCACCCACATCCTGGGCGGCGACCCGGACGCGTCCAGCGCCGCCATGTTCAAGCGCGGCGTCGCCCTGCTGGCCATGCTGACCGTTCTGCGCCACACGACGCTGGCCGAGCGGGCCATGCCGGCCGTCGCGCGGTCGGACGAGGACGTCCGCATGGACGCCCTCTTTTACCGGCAGTACTGCAGCCTGGCGGTGCGGCTGATTGAGAGCAGCGACGAGAGTGCCCAGAAGCTGCTCAGGGCCAAGGACTTGTACGACCTCGTGGACGGCCGCATCATGTCGTACTGCCTGCTCAAGATGCGCTCGATGCAGCTGCCGCGCGTCATGTACGGCACCTACTACAAGCTCATCGTCGGCTTTGAAAAGAGCAGTCGCCTTCGCTTTGTCGACTTTGCCAGCCTCTACTTTACCATGTCCGACGGCATGACCAAGAAGGGCGCCCCGCCGCCTACGCCGCCAAACAAGGAGGATGCTGCTGGTGCGGCTGGTGCGAGCCAGCCGTGGTCTCTTTTGCCCTTTAGCCAGCCCGACTTTGACCCTCTTCTCGAGGGCGTGGCCTCGGCAGTCGAGATGGACCACAGCTACCAGGACCCCGAGGTCGCCACGAATCTGTCGCGCGCCAAGGAGATCAGGAAGTTTGGTGTTGAAAAGTCGCCCTTCCCCGGCATGAGCAAGGAAAAGGCGGCCTTTCTCCGCAACCGCAAGAACCAGCGGCGCATGGCAGAGATGGTGGTCTCGGCGGCGAGTCTGACCAACGCCGTCGGCAACGTTCTCGAAAAGGAGGTTATTGTGACGGAAGGCAAGACGGCCGAAAAGAAGGACAAGGCAGACAAGACAGACAAATCAGACAAGGCGGCCATGTCGGGCAAGAAAAAGCAGCCGTCCAAAAAGGATATTCGCGTGCAAGAGGCCAAGACCCGCGCCGAGGCTGACCTGGCGGCCGATCTGAAAAAGGTCGCGGCCGGATGGAAGGTGGCGTTTGACAAGTTTGCTGCCGAGAAGGATGCTCTCAAGCAGTACAAGGCAGTGGTGTCTTATGTCCATGGCCTGACGTCTGTCCGCAAGGAACTCATCGGGCCCGACGCCCTCTTCTTTGCATGCTCTGTCCTTGCCAAGATGCTCGACGGCGGCGGCGGCGGCAAGCAAGGCACGGCCCACGTCCCCAGCACTCCCGACGTGCAGGCCCTCATCTGGATGCATCTCCAGGAGGTGCAAAAGATGCCCCTGTCGGATCCCGTGCAAAAGTTGGCCCAGACGGTGGCCACATCGATGGGCATGGGACTGGACATGGGACTGGAGACGACGACGACGACGGAGACTGCAGCTGCCTCTCGGCTTCCTGCGTCCGTCGCACAGCCTTGCCTCTCCCAGTCGCTGGTCCACGACACGTTCGAGAAAAAGACAGGATCCCTCAGTCTCGGGCTCGACATGCCCCTGTCGCACTTTCAGCTGGACCGCTGCGGTCCCTACATGGAGCGCGGCTTCGACTCGCAGCCCGACGCCCGCGTGCCCAACTTCTCGCCCGACGGCTGGCAGCGCAAGGTGCTCGATGTCATTGACCAGCGCCAGAGCCTCTTTAGCGTGGCGCCCACGTCGGCGGGCAAGACGTTCATCTCGTTCTACGCCATGAAGCAGGTGCTCAAGGACAGCGACGACGGCGTGCTGGTGTACGTGGCGCCGACCAAGGCGCTGTGCAACCAGGTCGCGGCCGACATCGAGGCGCGCTTCAGCAAGACGTACAAGGCGCAGAGCCTGTGCAAGTCGGTCTGGGGCATCAAGACGCGCGGCAACTCGGTCAACAACCCGGTGACCTGCCAGGTGCTCGTGACGGTGCCTCACATGCTGCAGATTCTGCTGATGGACAAGGCCGCCCGGACGTGGGCGTCGCGCATCCAGTGGATCATCTTTGACGAGGTGCACAGCATTGGCGAGTCGGAGGGCGGCGTCATCTGGGAGCAGCTGCTGCTCATGGCGCCCTGCCCCGTCATTGCCCTGTCGGCCACCGTCGGCAACCCGGGCGCCTTCCAGGCCTGGCTCGAGGGCTGCGAGAAGGCCAAGGGCCGCAGCCTGCAGATGATTGTCCACTCGTCGCGCTACTCGGACCTCCGCTGCTACATGTGGTCTCCCAAGGAGGTTGGTGAGGGGGCTGATGGAACGGCCACGTTTTCGTTTACATCCGTCTCTCGTCTGGCCGTGCCCGGGCTTGAGGAGGAGGGGGCCAAGGACGGAAAAGAAAAAGACGGAAAGGACGACCCCTTTGTCTTTGTGCATCCCGTGACGAGCCTGATGGACCGCACTCGGGACTCTCTGGACGACCTCACGCTCGAGGCCCGCGACTGTCTGACTCTGTGGCAGTCGATGAAGAAGCACCAGACCAAGGCCTGGCCGCTGTCCAAGACGCTCGACCCGGACGTCTTCTTTGCCGGCAGCGCCTTCATTGCCAAGCAGCGCGTCGTCCAGTGGGAGGCCGAGCTCAAGACGGTGCTGGTCCACTGGATGCACAGCCACGAGTCGCCGTTTGCCGCCGTCCAAAAGGATCTTGCTCCGGCTACTTCTGACACAACTGCGACGTCTCCTTACGGCCTCGAACGCATTGTCCATCTCCTCCAGGATCTCCACCAGCGCAACTCGCTGCCCGCGCTCCTGTTCCTCTACGACCGCACGGGATGCATGACGGCCGTCCAGCAGATCGTGTCGCAGCTCAAGCATGCCGAGACGCAGTGGAAGAAGGGCAGTGCTCGCTGGGCCGAGGACGTCAAGATGTACGAGCAGTACCTCGCCGACAAGGCCAAGATGGACGGCGGGAAGAACGGGAAGAACGGAAAGAACGGAAAGAACGGGAAGAAAGGCAAAAACGACAAAAATGACGACGAAATGGCCAGCCAGAGCCAGGAGGAAGCGTCACGGGCTTTTGACGATGGTAGCAAATGGGCCAGCTTTGATCCGGACGCGGCCCTCGACGCGTTCAGCCTGGCCAACTACACCAAGATGCCGGCCTCGGAGCTCGAGGAGCACATTGACCGTCTGCGCTTTGCCATCAAGGAAAAGGACGAGTACCTCTTGGAGGGGCTGCGTCGCGGTGTCGCCGTCCACCACTCGGGCATGAACAGAATCTACAGACAAGTGTAAGTTTAGGGATTTCAAGGAATTTCAAGGAGCTTCAAGGAATATTTTTACAAGGTATACTAACCCTCAGCGTCGAAATCCTCTTCCGCAAGGGCTTCCTGTCGGCCGTTGTGTGCACGGGCTCGCTCGCCCTCGGTATCAACATGCCCTGCAAGACGGTCGTCTTCCTCGGCGACTCGACCTACATGACAGCTCTCGGCTACCGCCAGGCGGCTGGTCGTGCTGGCCGTCGTGGCTTTGACATTCTCGGCAACGTGGTCTTTTTCGGCTTCACGCACCAGCGCGTCAAGGATCTCATGTCGTCGCGTCTGTCCGACCTCCGCGGCCACTTTTCCGTCTCCACGTCCATGGTCCTGCGCGCCTGCTCGCTGCTGCACTCGTCCGGACGCAGCGAGTTTGCCAAGCAGTGCGTCACCTCGCTCTTCTCGCAGACGCGCATCTACCTCGGCGGCCCCGCCGGCGCCGCCGCCGTCAAGCACCACCTGCGCTTCTCCGTCGAGTACCTGCGCCGCAGCGGCCTGCTCTCGGCCCGCGGTGTGCCCCTCGACCTGTCCGAGCTCGTCGGCCATCTCTACTACGCCGAGAACTCGGCCTTTGCCCTGCACGCGCTGCTGCGGTCGGGCTACTTCCACCGCCTCTGCGCCGACATCTACACCAACGAGGCCCGGGTCCTGCAGACGCTCATGCTCGTGCTCGCCCACCTCTTCCAGCGCCAGCCCTGCCGCCGCTTTCAGGACGCCGCCTGGCTCGAGCACACGGTGCGCCCCTCGTCCTCGGTCGTGCTGCTGCCGCCCCTGCCGGCCGAAGCCGCCGCCGTCCTGCACCAGCACAACCGCGAGACGCTGCGCATCTTTCAGCTCTACGTCACCTCGTACGTCCAGCAGCACCTCCGCGGCACCGCCGACAACACCCTGCCGCTCAGTCGCATCAACGTCGACCCCTCGGCGCCGGTCCGCCAGGTGATGCCGTACGTGACCGACACCCAGATTTTGCTGCGCTCGCCCTTTGCCGCGCTCTCGGGCATGGACGACACCGGCTTTGCGTCGGTGGCCGATCTCTGCCAGACGGTCCGCAGCGGCGTCTTCTTGCAGGAGTCTAGCGTGGCCCATCTGCCCGTGGCGCCCGACGACACGGGCGGCGTGCCGCTGAATGCCTACCTCTACGACTTTTTCCGGCACGGCGACCTGCACGCCCTCCAGACCGGCAACGGCGTCCGCGACGGCGACGCCTGGTACCTGCTCGAAGCGTTTTCCAATACGCTCTCGACCATCACGTCGTGTCTCAATGGGTATCTGCGCGGAGACCAAGCTAGCAGCCACGGCGATGGCAGCAGCTGTGGTAGTGGTACCAGCAGCTTTGCCAGCTATGACAGCTTTGACTATGGCTACGATGAGGATGGTCATGATGTCAACGACGGCGACAACGGCTACAACGATGCCGATGGCAGCGTCGATGAATGGCGCTCCAAGTCAGCTGGTCCTTCTGTCGTCCCTGTCGTCCCGCAGATTCAGCTTCCCATTCGCCCCCCGGCGCCCGTCTCGCCAAAGAAGAAGGTCGTCGCCGACTCGTGGGAGGACGAGGCGGCCGCAGACGAGGACGAGGATGAGGTCCAGGAGAAAAAGGATGCCGGTCATGCCGTCGCCTCTGTGCAGTCCATGACCGAATCGCTGTGGGATGACACCGAGGGAACGGCCAAGGTCTATATCGCCTTTGCCAAGCTCCGCCAGCAGTTTGATGACAAGTTCCATGCCATCTTTGCGTAAGAAAAGGCCGGCAGGGATCATGATGCAATGTTTTGGAATGGAAGAAGGAAGAGGTGGAAATGGCAGTGACAAGAAATGGTCTTTTTTTGGAGCAAGGGAATCTGCAGAGGGAGAGTCAAGCACACGCAAAAGAAAAGAAAGAAAAGAAAGCAGGAAAGACAAAAAAATAGAAACGTGGATGTTGCACAGTGTAATTTTTTGGTCTCGGAGGACATGAATGTACAGAGTAAACAGCTGTGCCTAATACAGAAAAGTAGTTGGGCCAAAGAATGGAAATCAAACCAATTTTGAGCGTCATTGAGCGTCAAAAGAAAAAAAAAAAAAAGAAAGTACATGATGCTCATCAACAACAAAAAGAATGCCCAGACGCGGGATCGAACCGCGGACCTCCTGCTTACTAGGCAGGCGCAGCTACCACTGTGCTACCCGGGCCGTTAATCCAGTTACTTGTGGATCTCGTTGGAGCACGGCGGTCTCGGTAGCGGTTTTGTCGGCAAAGTCGGCCGTGGCAAGAGGCAATGGTTACTGTCATACGTTGCCAGGCTTTTTTTTGCGAGCGTGTGGGCAGGAAAAGACAAAACATTGACGATTGCGATCAAGGAGACAAGGTGTCTGACAACAATGAGGTAGTAAGTGGTATATGGGGTATATTCTCAACATAAAATCTCATAGAGTAGATCCTCCTTTACTTTTTTGTCCCTCCTCCCCTTCCTCCACATCAATCCTCCATGGTAATCTTGATGTTGACACCGGTCACCTTTTTGATCTTGATCTCGACCGTGTACTCCTCCGTCTGGACCTCGGCGTCCTGGTAGCGGTAGCCCGTCGACGCTTGGACAGGAGCGTCAGGGTCCGTCTTGACGATCGTGGCCGGGGCCGTCGTCGTGGCCGTCGTCGCGGCGCTGCGGCTTCCTTGCTCCTCCCTCGTAGAGTCAATGCTGTCCATCTCCACATCGTCGTCACGGGCCTCGTTCTTGACCCGGATCGTGTCCCGGTCCGTCTCTGATGTCTCCAGAGTCTCTGTCTCAAGTGGGTCCGACGTTTCAGACTTTCTTTCGGATGCCGTGTCGGGGTCCTCTTTGATCACCATGCGGCGCGTGCTTTGGACGCTGCGAAGACTCCGCGTCTCAACGACACCATGAACACTCTGGATGCTCCGGACACTCCGAATGCTTCGCACTTGGCGAGCGCTCGGCACGCTGCGAAGCTCTATCCCGACTCGTCCGTCGCTGCCCTCTTGTGTTTCCTCCTTTTTGATCACCGAGTCCGGGCCGTCTCTATTCTCTGCATTCTCTGCACTCTCTGCATCGGCCGAGACATCAGGAACATCCTCAACACTGGTCCTCACTTCATCGCCGTCCTCTTCCTCTGCCTCTGCCTCATCCTCCTCCCTCTTGACTCGGATGACGGCTGGTCCGCCGATCCCGCCGATCGATCCAATCGACCCGATCGAGCCTCTGGCCTTTCGCTTCTCGCCGCCCTCTCTCTTGACCTCTCTTGCAGGCTCCCTCTTGATGAGTACGCGATCGTCCCGCGCAGCTCCTCCTCTCGCGGCGGCTCGCGCGGCCTCTTCGCGCTCGCGCTGCTCAGCTTGCAGCAGCTCCTTCCATGCGCGCGTACCTCGACGCGGCAGTCGAATCTTTTCTGGCGATTCCGACCGGACTCTCTGGCCGTTTCGTTTCCGAGACGGCTTTGTGAGTGGCATGCTGGAAAAAAGGGGGAGGGGGGAGAGTGTCGGCGAGTGTCGGTGAGTATCGAGGTACTGATGTATTGATTGGTGCCGATAATGTGCCGATTTGGTGCCGGTCGGTGCTGTTTGGTGCCAGTTTGGTGCCAGTTTGGTGTTGATTGGCATGGAAAAGGGGGTGAAGCTAGAGCTGCTGCTAGTACAAAAGCCAAAGTAGCGTACAGAGTACCTTCCCGTACCAGATCGCGCTTGCTGCGACAAAGAATACCGGGACGGCGGACGCCAAATTAGGAAACAAGACAAACTCTGTAAAAACTGCAAACTACGGAGTACTACGGAGTAGTAACAGTAGTAGCATATGGCCGCCAAAGAATACTTAAAACTACTAGCGCTGTGACGCCCTTTGCTTCTTTCTTCTTTCTTTTGGTTTTATTTCTTTTTCTTTTTTTTTTACCGCCTTTCTTTTGCTAGGTACGGAATGCTGGGACGGGTCCTACGACAGGGTCTGGACTCCAGGTTTTTTACCCTCCTCTCTGCGAGCTGTTATTACCCCAGTATCTTACTCGTACACAAAGCCAAAAGACGCCGTTAGGGACGTTGAGGCATGGAGGGAGTTCGAGCATTACGCATTAAGTACCTACGTACGCGTTACGCGTACATTGTAGGATTGAAAGAGACCCCAAATCACTCGCACAGCCGGGCTGCGCACCCATCGCGCCTTCCTCTTCCAGCTTTTCCTTCTGTGCAGGAGGAAGGCGCTCGTGGTATCCTGCCTCGATTGTTGCACCCTCTTTTGCCTCGCTCCTTCCCCTTTTGGTCCGCAACAAAGGCGGATGTCTCACGCGGCCCCCATATTTCCCTATTTCTGCAGGCGCACTTCTGCCTCTCTGCCTTTCTGCCTTTTCTTTCGGTGCTTTACGTGCATGTCTAGCCACTGGGTCCCCCGTAGTCCCCGCTAGAATGGCTAGAATGGCAAGAATGGAGTGCGCCAACTGAACTGACCCTGCAGGCAAGGGGGCCGCCACCGCCAACGGTGTTCATGTTCTCTGTAGCGGGCCTCGCCTTTGTATTTTAGCGCCTTCTTCCCGGTGCCCTCCCCCGCTTTTTTACCCTTTTACCCATTTTCCCCCTTTCTTAGTCGTCTTCCTGTTCGTGCGGGAGAGCCAAACAAAACACAAGTACAAGGCGGCCAGAGCGAGACTCCTTTTGCTCCTTCCTCCTTTGTGAGTTGGCCTATTTCCTCTTCTCTTCAACATCTATTTCCTCACTTCTCACGTCGCTCTTCTCCCTTTTTTTTTTCGTGCATCTCGACCTCTCGTTGGTTCGACGTGCCCTTTTCTTTACTCATCTTTGTGCACTTTCGACCACCTACAGAAGTCTTGGCGATTCAGCTGACCTCGATACCAACGCTCCTCAGCATTCCTCTTTCTTGTCGGATCTCTCCCCCTCAATCGACCCTTTTCCCCCGACAAACTCTCGACAAGTTTCAGTATTTATTTGTCGACTTCTCTCTCTCTCGGTTCTGCGCCTGCTCGTCACATGCGTCGTTGGATCACTGGCCCAGACTTGTCTCCGCCAATGCCCCAGCCTGTTTCAGATTGTCTTGCGCACCCGTCGCCGTTGCAGGACTAGATCACGGGAAAAGCAGCACGTCTTTCTGTCACAAGACTGCTTTCTACTGTTTTCTGTTTTCTGTATTCCTTTTTTTTTTCCTGTCCCACCTTGGCCTTGCATATTTTCCACACCCCCCCCTCTCCTACCGTTCGCCTTGTCGTGCGGCCTTTTTACTCCGTATATCTGCAGTGCACCTGCATGTTCCAACAACAGCCTATTGGACGACGCTCGGCGCCTCGTTGTCAGCCTGGCCGCCTGTATCGACGAATGTGAGCGACTTTGACGGCAAGCTCTGCTCTCTCTCTGACTCTTGTCGCTACCCCTCCTTATCTCTCTCCAAAAATCGCCATGGAGTCTGTTCCCGAGACGGAGAGGCTGGAGGAGTTCCGCCCTTCACCTCGTCCATCTCTGCGGCTTCCTAACGCTCCTATTTCTTCGTCAACTTCTTCGGCCGCTTCCTCGCCAGCGTTTTCTCCGCTTCCTCCCGCTGATGACGCCACGTCTGCGTCCGGTATCCGCAGAATACCCAGTTTCCGCCGTTTGGGGGACCCTCCTCTGTCGCCCGTCTCGTCAGCCTCGTCCGTCTCGTCCGTCTCGTCGCCCAGCTGGTCCTCGCCATCGGTTCTCCCCTACCGCCCACGAACAACATCGCCGCTCTCCGGCATGCACACACGCTCGCGCTCAACAGCCAGCATCGGCACGTTCCCGACAGGCATGACTCGCACGCAGTCGATGCCGGGCGTCAACGGTGCGGGCCACCTTCAGTTCCGGTCCGACTCGCGCGGCATTTCTCTTTCTAGTTCTGGTTCGGGACACGGCCACCGTCCGCCGCCGATTCTTGTTCGCACGCCCAAAAAGGCGCTGGTCGAAGACGTCTTTCCGCAGTCGCCAACGCGCGTCTCGGTGATTCACGATGGCGAGCGGCATTTTGAGCGGAGCAGCTCGCCGACATTGTCGCAAGATGGCAGTGTCAGCGTCAGCGGCACTGTACTTCCGGCCACGACGAGCCAGTCGCTGACGCGCACACGCCGGCCGGCATCGCCGTACCGCCGCGCACCGGGCGTCACGGGCGACACGTCTCCCTCGCTGGTGGCAACGACGCTGGCGACGACCCCTCCCTCGTCGTACTCTTCGATTTCTTCTGTTTCGTCTGCTTCGTCGGTCTCGTCCATGCCTTCGATACCGCCGATACCATCCATCTCGTCGTCCCCCCTGCACCGGCCGATCGATATGCTGCAGTCGACGCCCTCGTACGGCAGTCTGGGCGGCCTGTCGTCGTCGTCGGTCCCCTCGACGCCCACATCGACGCGGTCGCGCAGTCCGAGCATATCGAGTCTCGAAACGATTCCCGACTCGCCCGATGCCGAAGAGGCCGCTCTGGAAGCGGAGCGCATCGCGCAGCTCAAGGCGGCCGCCGATGCTGCTGCCGAGGGCGGCAGCGATGGCGGCGACAAGGGCCGCGGGGCTAATGGGGCCAATGGGACCAATGTCGATGTGCCCACACGGGGCCGGACGCTCTTTTACAATGCGCGCGACAAGCGCAAGCGGTGGAGTGTATGCGGCGCCGAGCGTCGCAGCGACCTGGATCTCGAGACCATCTGGGAGGACTGAAGCCATTTGGTCCATCTCTCTCTCTCCTTCTCTCCATTCCTTGACCTCTGGTCCTTCCTCTTCCTCTGCTTTTTGTCTGTCATTTCTGCCCTTTGCATTGTGCATTTTGATTTTTTTGTTGTGCTTACGCCGGCGTTACTTATGGCGGCCATTGAGTCTGATACCCTCGTTGCTATTATTTGCATTTTTACGACTCCCCCTTTGATGTTGCCCGTTACCTTTTTGTTTTTCTTGGGAGGGCTTTTTGTTACTTTCTTACGACCGTTATTTTTTGTTACTCTTTTTATCATCTCTTGGAAATGATGTTTTATGATGCTGGCATCCGTCATTGGCTGGTCCCCCGAAAATGAATGAAACAGAAAAGAGGATAAATTATATTTTCCTTGATTTTTACTATTTTTGTCATAATTTCTTTCTTCTTTCATATGTGTCATGTGTCTCGTCTTTAATCGAATGGGATTCTGCGTAATGCTTGTCCGCGCTTGCGCATCTCGCCGGCGGCGCCCAAACTGCTGGGCACACGGATACCGCAGCAGTCGCTCCAGCCTGTGGGCGAATGGATATGCCGCACGCCGCCCTCATCAAAGACCTGGACGCCGTCCTTGCCCTCGATGATGGCTTCGTCATCGCTGTCAGCGGCAGCGGCATCAGCACCAGCAGCACCACCCGTGCCCTCGGCGGGCGGTGACATCTCGGGCGTGGCCGGCACGAGCGAGCCAAACAGGAAATGCTGCATGACGGGCAGCTTGCGCAGCACCTCGGCCACAAACATGCGGCGCATGCCAGCCTCGATCTTTTCCCACGACCGCGCGGCCGAGATGTCATCGAGCATAGGACTGTGCCAGCGGAGACCCGCCGGAGCACCACCGCCACTGCTGCCTTCGTTGCCGCCGCCGCTGGGGTCGGTGGCGACCTTGATGCTGTTGACAAATTGGACCTGGCCCAGGTACAAAAAGTCGTTGCCAAACTGCTCGAGCGTCAGCTGCTGGTGGACGGCGCGGGGCGTGATGTAGGGGTGGTGCAGGAGCTGGGCGGCGCCCAGCAAGAAGGGCAAAAACTGGTAGTCGTCGAGGCCCCAGACGCCGTGGGAGCCGGCGGGTTCGAGGTAGTAGGTGGTCTGGACGAGACGGACGACGTCGAGGTAGCGGGCAAACACGACGAGGGCGAGGGCGGGCATGTCGTCGGCCGTCAGGAGGCCGAGCTGGTAGAGACAGAGCAGCCACAGCACGAAATTGAGCTCGTGGCCGGAGCCGTAGTCGATGCGCGCGCGGTTGCCAAACGAGTGGACGAGGTACGACGAGATCTCGGCGGTGGCCGCGTCAGAGGGCACGCCCAGCCGTCGGTGCCACCCCTCGGCCTCGCGCTGCACGCCATCGACGAATCCGCGGAAGCGCTTGTTGCCAAAGCGCGAGCCGCCGGCGTCGTCGGGCGGGTTGGCGGCCACGAGCGTCGAGGCGTCGTCGAGGATGCCCAGCAGGGTCTGGACCGCGGGCGAGATGGGCCGCTGAGGCAGCGCTGTCTTTTGGTACGAGACCGACGTGCGACCGGCCGTCGCCTCGGCAAACACGCCGGCCGGCAGATCCACGACCGAGTCGGCCAGGCCAAACACCCACGCCTGCAGCAGCGTGCACGTGGGCGAGGTCAAGAAGAGCTCGTGGTCTTGCGGGCTGAGGATGCGGCGGCGGGGCACGACAAAATCGGTAGGGTTCGAGATCGGGGGCGGCAGAGCGGGTGTGACGGGTCGAGGAGTGGCGTTGCTCGAGGGTTCAGGAGGTCCGCGACGGCGAGGCTGCAGTTTGGGGATGCGGTCGCGAAGCAAGTTGGGAATGCCGCCCGTGGCAGCCGCAGCCGTCGCGACCGATGGTGCTGACGGTGCTTGCTGCGCAGATGAAGTAGCCATTGTGAGATGTTGAGGGAGGAGGGGAGGAGGGAGTTCGTGAAGAAAGGGGGATTGAAAGGTGGGAAGCACCACCCGTTTTTGTTTGGTAAGACGTCGCTGTGAAGGGACGGAGTGGCGGCGGCGACAGCGGTCGAGCTAGCGGTTGTAATGAGTACTTTGTACCTTTTTGTATTACAGAGCGTGCTGTCAGAAAACAGCGCTAGCAAAGCAATAGCAACTTGTACCTGTACTTTGTACCTTTTTACAAGCGAAACCCCTCCTTATCTTATCGCAGTTTTTCCATTGGGAATTTCGCTTCGAGATTTTATTTACGAACAGCAAGTTACAAGGTGCCACAGCAAAAGAGACAAAGGTCGACATCAGAACAGACAACAGATCAGCCAGCTAAAAACTCTTCTCACACACACTCTCCCCCCCCCCCAAAAAAATGACTACACTCGCTCCTCCTCAGGCTATCCTGTCGCCGCTGCCTCGTGCAGACGGCTCGGCCACCTACACGTTTGCCGGCTACACCATCACGGCGTCGGCCAACGGTCCCATCGAAGCCCAGCGCCGCGACGAAGACCCCGATGAGGCCGTCATTGAGGTTGTCGTGCGCCCAGCAGCCGGTGTCGGTGGCCCCAGTGAGCGCCACCTCGAGACGGTCTTGCAAAAGGCGCTCCAGGAGATTGTCCTCGTCCAGGACTTTCCGCGCTGTCTCATTCAGATTGTCCTCCAGATCCAGTCGACGCCCGAGAACGCCTATGTCAACACGCGGCTCAACATGCCAGGTCTTGTAAGTAGGAGATGTCGTTTGTTTATTTGTTATGACAGACCACAGACCACTAATAATAGAACCTCCCCGTCATTCCTCCCCTCCTCCAAAGCGCCGTGCTCGCCCTCCTCTCGGCCAGCATCCCCATGCGCACGACGGCCACGGCTGCCTCGCTCGCCATCATGCCCGACTCCTCTATCGTCCGCAACGTCTCGCCTCGCGACGCCTCGTCCGCCCTCTCGACGCACGTTTTTGTCTTTTCCTCGGAGGACGACCGGCTGCTGATGGCCGAGAGCGAGGGCGCCTTTTCCATGGACGAGTGGGAGAACGTGCTGGCGGAGGCGCGCAGCATGTGCTGCCAGAGTGGGCGAGACGGCCGCGACGAGAGCGACGACGGCATGGCCATCGACAGCGAGTCGGCCACGGCCACCGATCTGCGCGGTTTCCTGCGGTCGAGCGTGCAGGGAAAGCTGGAGGATGCTCTGCAGTGGAAGGCTCCGCGGGTGTAAAGCCTTGCTGGGTGGTCTACTTGCCCACTATGGAGACGACCAACAAAGCTATACACTGCCGGTGCAACACAACATCCCCTACTGCGAGGGTCCAGAGGCGTCGAACGGTCTCTTTCCCCCCCGTCAGATTATGGGGGACATCATAAGCAAAACTGCAACGGATGCATCAGCACCAGAACAGAGACCCCCCGAGCCAGGAGAGAAAAGGACGTTTCGCTGCCGTCGGAAACGATCCTCTCCCCCTAGCCGAGCTATGCGTGCGCAGAGCAGCGGAGATATGCGGGATGTACGGGTCGTGCGGGCTGCGCAAAACCCGCAGGATGCACCAAAAATGCATGCGGGCTGTGGAACTCTATATCTGCAGGAAAACACTCCGCGGCACTCGCGGTACAACGGAATGTACCACCCGCGTGCTTGTGCCTTGTACCAGTTTTGTATTCTCTGCCCTGGGCTACAACGATGCGGTCGCACAGCTTTGCACTGCATCCATTTTTTCCCATGTTTGCAGAGACCTGTACCCAGCCTGCATGGCTGTACAAAAGTATGCAAGACGAAATGCAGACGAGTATGCAAGAGATGGTCAAATCAAGACGCGCTGCTTCCCATCACCTGTGATATTAAAAGTGACAAAAGTGACATGAGATGTGATGTGTGGTGTTATGTGGTACTCTAGGCCGAGCTTTGGCTCTTTCCTATTTAGGACACTCGTGTGTTTCGTCAAAGTGCGCTTCAGGCAACATGATGATGTTTGTGATGGGTTAGGGGCTACACGAGTGTGTATGGGTTTGAGGTGTGTGCGCTGCAGCAGTGAAATAGAAATGCAGGGTACAAAACTGCAGAATGGCAGTTGCGCTGACTGATACGACGCAGATGCTTTTTTTCTGCATCGTTTGGGAAAGCACGATGGAGAGCACGATGCGAGACAGGCAAGAGCGAGGGGCTGTAGCGTGAAACTTCTTCATCGATGAGGAAGGAGCGATGGAGTGAGGATAGTACGATTCAGCGTCTCATGTTGCCATCCAGGATCACTGTCAGCATCCCCTATTTTCTCCTGCTTTCTCCTGGTTTCTCCTATTGTCTACTCGTACTCTCGTGCATCGCGCATTTCACCATCGCCATGCTGAGACGAGCCCCACGTCTCTCTTGACGCACATACGCAGTAGCGTCCGGACCATCGTCTAGGGTTTGTGCCGCCTCGTCGCTCTTTTTTCCGTCACAGCGTCGCAGCGTCGCAGGGCTGGCGAATACTTCAAAAGAGCCATCTTTGATCCTTGTTTATCCCCTTGGATAGGACAATCGCTGCTCGACTTCAGACGACTCAAAGACAAGAGGACATTCTCGCTCAGCCTGTGGGACCCCCATGTCAGCATCCCCGCGCTTCACCGGCAGACGCCCGGTGCCAAAGTGCGATAGTGCACATTTGCAAAAGAAGGCAAAAAAGAAGACGATTAGGACAAGGGTGTATTGACGTTATCAAGACTGTCTACCTCTTGTCTTTGTGCCTGTCTTCTTTCCCGTGGTCTCTTCTTGATTCTTTGGGTTGCTTCGCTTTGACGTATGCCTCTCGGGGTCTTTCACCCTGTTTCTATTTCAGACACTTACAGACACTGTCAAATCCCCATCACGCTCGTTCGGCTTGGCGCCATCCCGAATTCCCGTCACACGCTTGCACGTATTGGGCGCTGGCAGCCCACGGGCCGTCCAGATTCCCACGTGCATCCCAGTCCTTTTTGGTTCCTTTTTGGTTTCCTTTTTGTGTCAGTTGTCTACGGAGTTACGGAGTGACCAGTTGTTAGTTTCACTGCAACTCCTGTCAGTGCTTGTCAGAGCCCACAGTTTGCATTTTGTCGCATACTCCCTCCCTGTCGCACGGGCCTCATAAAGACATGTTTAACAAGTTTGGTCTTTGTGATCTTTTTATGGCCTTTTGAACTTTTAATAAGTAAGTCTGGCGTCTATATTCTCAAACTTTCTTTTACATGTATCTTACTAACAAGTCTGAAAGAGTCAAAAGGACAAACAATCAAACAAGGATCGGCCAGTGCCATCTTCCACCTCTCCAAAAAGTACTTTGGCCGCCACCAATAAATACGACACTGTCTCGCCTAGCCTCGGAAGCGCTCTTCCACCATTTTATTGCTTCTTTGCTTCCATACCCATATCGTCTTCCACCTCTTCTCTCTTCAGAGTACTTTCCTTCACTTCTTCCTTTTTTTCCTCTTTTATTTTCGTCTACGCTGCACGTCTCACAGCTTCGTCTCACAAAGCAGTGCATCTCAGATCTTCCTCGCCTTTTTATCGGTCTCATCTCAGCTCGGGATCCAACACTGCAACACAGCTCCGCAGCAATATTGCAACAGTACGTCACTACAATATCGACAAAACCAGCCTAATCGGAGAGGCTATCATCCCGTTTGACGTCAGCATCTAGTCTTTTTTACCGACTTGCTTCTCACGTCTCACGACGATCAAATTAAACTTTTTTCTTCTGTGCCTGCTTGTGTATCAAAGGGAAAAAAAAGAAGGGGGCCACGTTTCCAAGACGAGCTTCTTCCCGAAAACGACTGTTATCCCTTTACGGAACACTCGGCCGTACCTGTACGTGTCTCGTACTCACGTATCTACTTCGTACGGGGAAAGGGTGAGTTTTACACCATATCTCCGCAAAACCACCTACCCTGCAAGATACATTTTTTGCCTCCCGGACTCTAGCGGTGGAAGTCTTGCTAGGCAGGGTTGAAAAATACATGTATACTAAAGATACACCCGGATTTAATCAGCCTTTGAATATATAAGCAGAAAAAAAACAAGGGCAAAACGGAGTCCCTTTTTTAGACCCCGAGTCGTATTTGCGCTTGTTGCGTGAGTATGGCTAGTCCGATTTCACCGATCCCACCGCCTTTGCATATTGAAGAGAACGCCTCGCATATAGCGTGCGCGTCGCCCGTCACACCCACACAGACTGCCTCCTCCTCCTACTCCTCCGCTTTTGATTACGATTGTGCCGAGCGCACTGTGGATCAGCGTTGTGGCTCTGCGTGCCCCAAGCCCGCTTCTTATATCATAGCGCCCGCCCCGTCTTTCTCTACTCTGCAGTCCAAGGACGCTGATCCAAAGGCCTCAGACGCACAAAACACAGAAACTGCAAAAGACACAGACCTCACCAATGCCCTCTTGCTGCACGATGCCAACGGCATAGACACTGCTCCTCCTGCCCTACGCAGACCCCAGTCGGCGCGCTCGTTTCACGGCTCCTTAGACTCCGTTCCTCGGCAGACTATTATCAAGGCTCTTGCCTCTACGCGTATTGCGCGCACCAACAAACCAAAAGACCTCCCCCTCGGCAGTACGGGCAGTACGTCTACCAACGCCACCATGCAGTCTTCCATGCAGCCAGCTGCCGACGGTCACCATACGGCATCTGCATCTGCATCTGCATCTGCACCTGCTCCTTCAGATCTGACAGGTTCGACAGATCTGCCAGATCTGCATGCTTCGACGGCCTTTGACCAGGAAACCCCGACAAAGCCGACGGCATCTCTGCAGCCCCCACCTGCTCCAGCTCCAGCCCTAGGGTGCGATCCAGCGTATACACCATCACAACAGCTTCGCAATGCCCTCAACGATCTGGTCCTCCGCAACAATAGCACCGGCACCAGCACCAGCAGCAGTAGCAATCATGGCCATGTCAGCGGTCCGCCACACCAAGCTGCTTCTTCTTCTTCGTCTGCCGCAGCCACGGCTGCTACGGCCATGAGCCTGGCTTCGCCATGCTTTTACCACCAGCGCTTCGACGATGCCGTCGATATCGACAGGGTCCTGGAAGAAATCAAAAACGACGACTACATGTCCCACTCGCGCTTTGTCCAGACGGCCACCGGTGTCCGCGAAGTCTCAAGACAGCTGCAGCGCCGTCCTATCCGCCGCGCCGTGCGCAACGTCATGATTGTCACAAAGGCGCGCGACAACCAGCTTGTCCTCTTGACCCGCGAGCTCGCCGGCTGGCTGCTGTCCACGCCCCGCTACGGCTCCGACGTCGGTGTCAACGTCTATGTCGACGCCAAGCTACGCAACTCCAAGCGCTTTGATGCAGCTAGCATCACCGCGGCCGACGAGCGCTTCCCGTCCATGCTGCGCTACTGGACGCCCGATCTGTGCTGGAGCCAGCCGGAAAAGTTTGATCTCGTCGTCACGCTCGGCGGCGACGGCACCGTCCTCTTCACGTCGTGGCTCTTCCAGCGCATCGTGCCGCCCGTCCTGTCGTTTAGTCTGGGCAGTCTTGGCTTCCTGACAACCTTTGAGTATGAGCGCTTCCGCTTCCATCTCGACCGCGTCATGGGCAACGACGGCATGCGCGTCAACCTGCGCATGCGCTTTACCTGCACGGTGTACCGCGATGGAGCAGCATCTACGGCATCGGCGACATCGGTGACATCAGCGGCATCGTCCACGACGACCATGGCTTCATTGGCATCGGCTGCATCGGCGGCGCGGATACCACCCTCTGCCGCGGAGCGCCCTCTCGTCGAGGCCGAGCAGTTTGAAGTCCTCAACGAGCTCGTCATTGACCGCGGTCCGTCTCCCTACGTCTCCAACCTCGAGCTCTACGGAGACGATGAGCTCCTCACCGTCATTCAGGCCGACGGGTGCATTTTCTCGACGCCAACCGGTACGTTTTTTTTTTTTGTGTGCTTCTTTGTCTCTGATCCCCCACTAACGACAAGGCTCAACGGCATACTCGCTATCGGCGGGCGGTTCGCTGGTGCATCCAGACATTCCGGCGATCCTGCTGACGCCGATTTGTCCGCATACGCTGTCGTTCCGGCCGATGGTGCTGTCCGACACGATGCAGCTGCGCGTCTGTATTCCGCGCAACAGCCGGGCGACGGCGTATTGCGCATTTGACGGCAAGGGCCGACTGGAGCTGAGGCAGGGCGACTGCGTGACGATTACGGCGTCGCAGTATCCCTTCCCGACGGTGACGCGCACCGACAATGAGTGGTTCAATTCCGTGTCGCGGACGCTGCGGTGGAACACGCGGGCCGCCACGCAAAAAGGGTTTGTCGGTGGAGCAGCAGGAACAACAAGAGCAGCAAGCACAGGAGGTGGCGACCGATTGTATGGCGAAGAGTCCTCGTCGTCGTGCCCGGCCGATGACGACGAGTGGGACATTGATACGGATTCCGGGTACTATGCCAGCGAGGACGGCAGCGTCAGTGCCAGTCCCCTGCGTCGACAGATGAGTCTCTTGGGGATGTAACCAGGGGGGGAGAGATGAAAGACATAGATGGTAGATGGGAGAAGGGATACAAAGAGTACAAGGAGAGGGGAGCATAAAGGCATACAGGCATAAAGGTCTACAGGCACAGAGGCGCACACACATTTGGCAAAAAGGGGGGGAGACCGCATGCATGATACACAGATGATACACAGCGTTGTTTTTTTTGTTTTTTGTCCTTTGATTTTGGTTTTTCCCGTTTTGCTTCTTTGTTATTGGTTCCTTTTTGCTCATCTTTACATCCTTCTTAATGCGTCATGACCTCTTTTTTCTTTTATTTCCATCTTATACCGGACATTCGATGCATGTTTTTGATGCCACAGCATCATGGCATTGTGTTGATTGTTCATCCTTGATCTATGGACTTTCCTCGCGCACTCTTTAATACCCAAGGTACACAGCACACGCCACGTCAACAGTGTCTGTGTTGCGCTTTTCTGTGCGTTCCTTTTGCTTTCCCCTTCGTTCCCGCGTATGGCGTTCCTAAATGTGCACGATATGCTGTGCTGCTACCACCAGCTTTTTAAAGTACTACCGTAGACTTGTGTGTTATTAAAGCGTTTTTGTGCGCCCAAGAGTTATTGTAAAACGTGTTTTGATATGTTTTGCTTTGTGTTTTTCAAGTCGGTTTTCGCTTCATGCAAAGATATACAATAACCATCCCATGCCCAATACACCCCCCAAGAAAGGAAAAAAACCAAAAAAAGGGAAACGTTACGCAAGAAACCAAAAGTCAAAAAAATCATCCAAGAGTCCTCAGCCCACCCGTTTTCCCGCCCGTTCATCTCGTCATTGGTCGTTTCCCCCACAAATGCCCATATCCAAGAGTCTAGGCCCATGCCTTTTCGCCCTCTTTCACCCTCCCCGCCCCTTTTTCATATTAAACAAAAGAAATTGTAGACCGAAAAACCAATGCTGCCCAACGATCCCTACCACAGCCATCATGCAACATAAGTCCAAAAACAACGCCGGGGAAATAGCATGAAAACAAAAATGATCTGAACTCTCAAAAAAAAGTGTAGATCATAGATGAGGTCCCTCCGTTTTCTTTTTCCTTTCTTTCTCTCTCCAAAAAGATGGACGTAATTCGTAAAAAGGAGACAAAGGAGACAAAAGAGACAAAACAAGGCCAGCACATGTGTCATTACCGCCAGTTGCCCTGCGACAGAGACAACAGACCAGCAACGCAGTCCATGTCGCCCTTCTTGCTGGGACTCACACTCGTGCCGCGCATAAACCGCTCCACCTCTCCCGAGGCGCCAGCAGCTGACCGCTTGCCCGCCGGTGAGGCACGAGCACTGCCGAGATTGTCGTCGTAAATCTCCAGTCCATCAAACGGACGACCGCCAGCACCGGCCCGGCTGTAGCCGTTGCGCGATGCCAGCCGTGCCGTGTCCTTTTCGGTGACAGCCTTGTTCGGCTGTCCCGCAGCACGACCCTGCGGCAGAGGCCGACGGCCGCCGCCCGCCATGGGTGCGTGCGAAATATGAGAAACAGGGTTGCCCTCGTCATCGGGGCTCCAGTTCTCTTTGTCAGAGTCGCCGCCGGACAAAATTGTTGACAGTTTGAGTTTCTTCTTCTTATCTTCATCCACCCACTCGTGGCCCTTGACGGAACCAGTGGTGGACTCGGGCCACGCCGCCCGGCCATTGACATCCTGCATACGAGCCAGGCTGCTGTGGGCACGCACAAGCTTGGACCGCTTCGCGCCAGCGCCAGCCTTGCTCTGTGCCGACGGACGGGCCATCGAGTTGCGCCGGCTGCCGTTAGGCCGCAGGACCGACGAGTTCGGCGACGTACCGCTCGCACTTGTCGATGACGTTGACCGCAGCAGGCTGATGGCTGCAATGGCCGAACCACTCGCCTCGTTCTCAGCATGGGCACTCAGGTCATCGTCCACGCGCGTCTCCGCATCACAAACAGACTCCCAGGCGTGGACATCACGAGAGCGGCCACGCAGCAGACGGGGCGGGCGGGGGACGTGAGACATGGGAATGGGTGCTGATCCGCCAGCGATCGAACCAGTCAGGCTGGAGATCGGGGGTAGTGTGAAACCTGTCGACGGGGTAAAGGCCGACTGGCTCCGGGCGAGGCCTGTCCGACGGAAAGCGGGCAGGGACATGTCGCCGTTGTTGCTGCCCGAGCTTCCTGATCGTCTGAGAGCGGGGACGATAGGAACAGCAGAAACGGCCGGCGTAGGCATGGGAAGGCGGCGAGGCGGCGAGGGGGACTGGCTGGAAATGACTTCGGCCTTGCCTTCGAGAGACATGGACAGGCGGAATGGGCGCTGCTGCTTGGGCTGTTGAGGCGGCGGGAGGACGGACGAGTGGGTGTGTGTAGTCGTAAAGGGATCGGGCATGCGTGCACTGTCTCGTGCTCTCTCACTGCCGGGCGTGTAGGCATCACTGCCGCTAAAGGAGGAGGGCGTGGAGTTGGCGTTTTGCATGTTCCAGCGGTTCGCCAGGTATCCCACGGATCTGACGGAGCCAATCGAGGACAGGAACGAGTGAGACGTAGATGGTGCTTCCGGCGTAGGCTGGGGTTGAGGCTGGGAAGCCACACTCGGTTCCTCGGCAGCTTTCCGTGCGAGCGCTTCCGGCTTCCAAGGGCCGATCTCGGGCGAAGACGCGGGCGTCGTCGAGGGAAGGGCGGTGTTCATGGATGCTGTAGACAGGTGCTGAGGCTGGTAGTGCGGGGGAGAGGAGGACGCGCCGTCGGAGGAGAAAGAGGAGTGCTGGGATAGGGAGGAGGTGCCGAACGACTGGGCGGGGTCGGAGGAGAGGGCGAGCATACCGCCATGGCGCATAGCGGCAATCTCTTGAGGCGAAAGTGGACGAATCTTGCGGCGGTCATTTTGCCGTCTGTTCTGGAACCAGATCTAAACAGTTGAAGCGGATGATCAGCATGATGACCAGAAACGGGATGCACGCGTCATGGGTGTGTCATGGAGAAGATCCCCAAGACCAAGACGCCTACATAACTTACCTGAACTTCCTTCTCGTTGAGGGAGACCTGGTTGACAATCTCAACACGAGCAGCCTTGTCGGGTTTGGGGTTGGCGAGGTAAGCGGCTTCCAGGATGGACTTGTCCTTAGCACTGAGATGGTTGGCCATGTTAGCATCATTCTCCCCGCACACACGAAACGGCCCGAGTCACGTAAAACGCGTCGCCACAAAATATCACATGTCCAAAAAAGCCCTTCCACATACGCAGTCCGTTTCCGTTTGCCCTTGGGGTGCCGCAAGATGCTCTGGTCGCCAGCATCTGACGAGTGCGAGAAGGACTCATCCTCCTTGGCTGTGCTGGCCGTGCTTCCCGTGCTGCTGTCACCGCTGCGTGGGGAAGACGAAACAGGCTCGCGAGACGCGTTGCTAATGTTGGTGGGGGTGGTAGAGGCGGTCGTCGTCGTTGTGGCGGTAGTGGCCGTGGCCGTCGAGGGTGGCGGCGGAAGCGTGTCGGACTCCATCACGAAAGAAAAGGAGATATATGGTGATGTTTTTGTCAAAGAACGAATGTGGCGGTAAACACAACGAGGGACGGGTCGCTCCTTCCAGTCGGGGAAAAAGAGAGCGTGTATATGGGAAGGAGCCAACAGAGCGAAGAACAGCCAAAAAGACAAAAAGACCAAAAAAAAGACGCCCGAATGAAGAGACAGTGAGAGACGCAGAGAGTAAAGAGAGAAGAAAAGAAGTCCAAAAAAAAGTATAAGACGAGAAAAGAACAAGGCGGGAAGTGAGAGGAAGAGATCCCAGACAAAAGGCGCGGTCCAAAAAGCGGATCGCTGGACACGACAATCTTTGTATGGGCCGGATTTCCATAAGGAAAAGAATACAACGACACGAGAAACCGCGAAGCGTGTTGTGAGGGGGGGTGGTCCCGCCTGTGGATCGAGTGGACAGGCGGGACAAGTACCAGGCATGTATGAAATATGTGGGCAGAGTACTTGTTGCTCTTTTCCATTTAACGGGCGGATGACAGAGGTTTACGGAGTACATGTACAGGGCTGTCTATTGTCGATTTTTCGTGCTCCATAGCGGTCGAGATACTTTGTGACTTTGTTACAAATGGCCAATTTATTTTCGTGCGTCGAGCATTTTACGCTGCAGAATGCACAGACGCGCCTTCCAATTCTGGCCCCCTCTCACGACGCGAGGCTGGGCCGCTCCTTCCGCGTACAAAATAGAATTGTAGGACGAGCCCTGTGCACCTTCCAGTTTAATTTTTTTTTTCACGTGCAGATTTAAGTGAACCGTGTTTTCTGCAGGCTGCCGTAAAGTTCACTGTACGCATTCAATGGATATGCAATGGCTGCCAATGGATGCCAATGGGATGCCAATGGAGTTCCGCACAAATATCCCAGTGTCCATCACCGCGACACGGCGAGGCGCGCCGCCCTGGTCATTTTTGGCGGGAAACGAGGACGTGACCCACTATTGGCGTTCTTTTCCCCATGTCGTTCGCGTCGGCCAATCATAAGACGCGTTGTCGATCTCCATGTCCAAAAAAGGCAACTATGACAACACTGCACTTAATCGTTGACCCGGGGACTCTGCCCCAGCGCAGTAAATCTAAGTACCTAGGCTGTGGGCTGTTTTTTTCGACGCGTCGTCTTGCAGTCCAGTGGGATGAGGCGGCAATGACTTTCTTTTAATTAGCAAGACCCCTCTTTGCATTTCTACGACGTGAAAAAAGGTGATGATCTAGGCCACCTATGCCCTTGAAAGGGCTTTGAAAGGGCTCGAGTTTACGAGTTACGGAGCAAAGCTTTCAAGGATACATCGTAACATGTACACTTTTCAATTCTTATTTTATTTCATCTGCAGGAGCATGCAGACTGCAGGAACAAATTTCGACTCGCATACGGAGTAAGGTTCAGACTGCAGGCAGACCGCCTGTTCATGGCTGTACTCCGTACTCGTACTTTTACAAGCCTTGTACTCCCATAGTCACTTTGTTCATCGCGTTTTGTACTTTGCTCCCTTGTCCTGGCTACTCCTGGGGCTGATCTGGCACGGCCAATTTCTGCCATTGTCCACTGAGTGTCCTTCAACGGCACGTGGCCCACCTTGCTACGGCCTGAACGGGAAGCTTGAAAGCTTCTGCAAGGAATGCAATTTCACGAATTGAATTCTCGAGAGGTTTGTCGATGAAGGAGCGCTGCTGTCGTGGATGATCGAGATGAGATTTTAAACTGATCAATGTAAACAATGATTGCTTTGTTGTCGAATAAGTTCCTTCTTGCATCGAAGTAGCTCGGGTACCTGGGTGTGATGCCCGTTGTATTCCGTAAAAAGGTGTTCCAGGATGGTGACGTAAAATTTAAGCGTATTAGCGGTTTGTTTACTTTAGCAGCTTATTGTATTTTATATTGTGGGTTATATACATATATATGATTATTATGGTTTTTTTTTAAAAAAAAAATACAATAAAAATAATAAAATTATCCAAGGCAAAAAAAATATATATATATATATTATTCTATAAAATTCACAAAACTTCAAACTCCAGAAAAACCAAAGCGAAAAGTCATCTACGATTGATAACCGCTCAACTGTTTACATTCGCGGCTCTCTGGAGCTCATGACACAGTATAATAAACAGTGCTAATATTACACCGCACGGCTCAATCTGCCCCGCCACTTCCCATCCCGCTCACTTCCTTGCAGAGTGGACAAATTCTCACCGCCTTTCTTCGCGGTCAAGAAGGCTGACATACCGCTCCGGTCCTTAATTGTGTGCTTTCACCAAGGCTGTCGTCATTCGTTACTAAGTCCTGCCTATCTGCTTTTTTTTTTTCTTTTATACATTCAATTCATCATTTTGGTAATCAGTTTGTTTTTTGTCTTTTTTTCCTCCGAGCTCTATCTATCCATCGTTTTCGTAGTTGCAAACTGATTAGGAGCAAAACAAAAAGCTGCCCTCTCCCGCACAAGCCACGGGGTACCTTGCGGTCCACACCTTCATACTCGCTTCAGCCAGCTGCTGCGGCTCACAGAACAAAGTAAGAGATTCTCTCGTTCCGTATGCCACGCGTGCGGCAAAAAGGCGCTGTTGAACGGGGCAGACGAACGCATCAGTGCGCCCGTGAAAAGTCGAGTCATCGTACGCAGCACCAAACGCAAAAGAACGAACAAACAGAAAGAGCACAAAGGGGGTAAAAAAAAGGAGCGAAGCCGGATAGCCACCCTTTACAGGTCGTCCTCGTCGTCGTCGGCAGGGAGGGGAGCTTGGGTAGCGTCCTCCATCTCCTTCTTGTACTGGGCCATCAGGTTCTCGTCGACCTGGGCAGTGGGGGGAGCCAGGGCAGGGGCAGCAACGAATTCCTAGACTGTGTTAGAGGGACAAGATTTGTCGTCATGGGAAAAGAAAAAAAGACAAAAAATAAACATACCAGAGAGGCGTTGCCGACCAGCTTGCGGCCGAGCCACAGGAAGGGCTTCTCAAAGTTGTAGTTGGACTTGGCAGAGATGTCGTAGTACTGGAGGTTCTTCTTGCGGTGGAAGGTGATGGTCTTGGCCTTGACCTTGCGCTCCTTGACGTCGACCTTGTTGCCGCAAAGGACGATGGGGATGTTCTCGCAGACACGGACAAGGTCACGGTGCCAGTTGGGAACGTTCTTGTAGGTGATACGCGACGTCACGTCGAACATGATGATGCCGCACTGGCCGTTGATGTAGTAGCCATCGCGCAGACCGCCAAACTTCTCCTGACCAGCAGTGTCCCAGACGTCGAACTGGATGGGGCCGAAGTTCTTGATGGGTTGTCAGTGATAGCCCCCAACACAAAAGTGGCTTCACACGATGCCATTTTGCTCGAGCATAAATGCAGCAGAGATGGAACTTACTGTGGTGAAACCCAGGGGGTGGACGTCGACACCGAGGGTGGCAATGTACTTCTTCTCGAACTCGCCCGTCAGGTGGCGCTTGACGAAGGTGGTCTGATAGCCGTTAGCAACGCCGTCGACATACACACTGTTTCACGATAAGAGAGTCCTCGCTTCCACGGGGACGGAAGGGAAAGATCTTACCTTGCCGGTACCACCGTCACCGACCAGCACCAGCTTGAAGGTAGGCACGTTGCCTGCAGCCGCGGCCTCAGCCATGGTTGTCGGGAGTATGTGTGGGGAGAAAGGGGGAGAAAGAGAAAAGATTGGTGAGACAGCAAAGATGGATACTGTCGAAATGGTTAGCCTTTTTCTGCGTGTCGTCGATGGCGATGTCGCAAAAGCGTAGAGTGTCGACGAGACGGGACGTAGAGTGGGAAAAAAAGACGGAAAAGGCGGGGAGGGCGGCGACCGAAAAGTGAGAAGACAGCGAGAGAGAGAAAAGAGAGGTGTGGAAATGGTTGCGAAAAAAATGGGAAGGAGCAAGAGACGGGAAAGAGGGGACTCTCTGTTGCTAGGGCCCCCAAAAGTCGCAAAGGTGCAAAATGCTCTTCCCAGGGTGGCAGTTCTTTCGGGCTGAAGTCTCGGGTCGCTCTTCTCTAGGCGCTTCTCATCAGGGTCGGTGATGTTGGGTATATTGGGTAGCTTACCTTTGCAGATGTTTTGTGTTTGCGGCGCGTGGAGGGGGGATGCGTGCAAAATGGTCCGGGGGTGGGAAAAAGGGAGGGAAAGAGGCGGGAAAATAAAGGAAGGGGAGCGGGCGGCAGGAAGGCGAAAAAAGAAATCTTTTTTTATGATGTTTTTTTCCCTGCTGTTGCTGCAGCAGGCGCCAGTCCATTTTGGCGGGGCAGCTGGAGCCTGGGCTGCCCGTCAACGGAAGCTGTTGGGCGCCGAAATCTCTGATAAGATCACGTGTAGCATTTGTCATCACAAGAGAGGGGCAAAGATCGGCGTGAGAGGCACGCTGCAAGCACTCTACAGGCAACGCACAGGCAGTCAATGGGTGGCCTACGGGTAGCCTAGGGGTGACCTAGGGGATAGCTTACAGACGCTTCAGGCACAAAACAGGCACCCAAAGCAAGCTCCGGTAGGCGGTAAGCCGGCGCACGATTAGCCTTTTTAGGTCAAAACCCGCCTATTGGGCTAGTAATTGGGTACCTTACTAGCTATCATTCTACAACGCAACTCTTGACTGTTGGGCTTCATTCTTTACCTTTCTTTTTACGATCTTGTCATGCCATCATTTCCATTGTGCAATTTTTCGCGCAGCAATACGTCGTATACGTCGACCGACGCCCAATGTCATATCACACACGTCTCCCAAGAGGAATGTGCCTGGGTACCAAGGAGCCGCCGACCCGACAATACTCCGTAGCTCCGACGTTCACAACCGACACGCCTCGCTCGATACCTATACCTATATTGGCAGGATATGGCATCCCAAAAGTCCCCTTCCGCCCCAGTTTCGCCGCGGCGTCAGGTTTAGCCGGAGCTCTTGGAGCTCGCCCGACCCGGTGCTCCTTGACACCTTGACGAGAATGCGTTGCTGCTCGTTAGCAAAGATGTGGCAAAACATGGCCGAAAAGACATGCCCAACAGCCACATTCGAGTCACTTACTCCCTCGTTTCCCTGCACACACTCGCCCACGCGCTTCAGTCCGTCGTGGTTCGTGTGGTTGACGTAGCCAAATGTACGGATCTTGTCGCCCGCCTGGAGCCCAGCCGCTGCTGCCGGGCTGTTGTCCACGACACTGTTGACCTTTGCAAACGGCGGCTCAAGCGTCTCGGGTATGCTGTCGGGTAGGATATCCTGTGGCTGTGCTGATGCTGCTGCCGCTGCCTCTGTTTCCGCCGTGTCGTCCACGCTGGCAAAGTGCTCGTGCAGAAACTTTTCAATCGTGCCCATTAGCTCCTTGTAGTCGTTGCGCAGGTGGATAATGCGCGATCGTGTTGTTCGGACTGTTGACGTGTCAGAATGCCGCTCGCTGTGCCATTTCACCCTTTGCCCCCTGCTTCTCTGCTTCTCCGCTCTGCTTCCCTACTCACTCTGAGCAACGTCAATGTCGGCTCGCGGAAAGCCGTCAGGTGTCAATAGCGACGTGTTCATGTCGACATTGTGCTGCATGGTTAGGACCAGCCAGAAAAAAAGCATTCCGCTCATTCCCGCCTAATCACCCCGACATACAGAGTCCAGAACGCTGCCAAGTGCCGACAGCTCGGCCTCCATGCCCTCCTTCTTGCGCTGCAGCTCGGCAAACGACAAGCTCTGAGAGCCTCCGTTGGTGGTCCGCGCCGTCGTCGGCCCAGACGGCACAGTGGGTGCGTGGATGTTGTTCATTCTGAGAGGCAATCCCATGCTCCGTGGGGGAAGAGGCGGAAATAGGTGAAATAGTGGTGGTCGTGTGTCGGCAAAGCTGATGCTTAAGATGTCGAGAACGGCGTAGGTCTCTTCGGTGCATTCGCAGAACAGCTCTTTGAGCTCCAGGCAAGAATGACGCGTAGGAGGGGCACTACTGAAATCTACTAGTAGCTCGCTAGCGCTACACGCCGGACGGGAAAGCACGTGCCCTGAAACCGCCTACTGACACCGCTAAAAAAAGGCTCTGTGACAGGGCTCAATAGTGGCAACTAGTGCCAGTAGTGACAGCAGCGTCACGGCTTCACGCTTCACAAATGGTTCACAAAAAGATTCATCGACTACTTTTGATTTTTGCACACGGAATGTCATCGTCGAGGTCATACAAAATTGTAATACGTTTGACCAGAGTTTCAGATATACGTCTATGGACTTTGTAGCATTATGGACGCGGTCTCGTTTGAGAATGCAAGGGAAAAATGGCCTGTCGCTTCACCGAGGGAAGTCGCCCCGTCCATCGCTCCTTCCTCATCGAGAACAAACCGCCCGTTCATGGTTGCCAAGGAAGGAGTAGTCGAGTCCTTCACAGCTTCCATCTTCTCTTTCACGCGGGGTGGGCTTTCCCCCTCATTTTCTGTAGCGATGCTGGTCATCAACAACCCTTCTTTTTTGCTCTTTCGTGATCAGCTTCATCCAACATCGACCACCAGCATCACCAGCATCGCCATCCCAGTCATCATCGTCAACATTACCAGCGACGGCGGGCCCGTCCCTCTTAACCCTCTATTATTTTTGTCATTTAAGCGGTTTCTTTTCATTTTTTGAACCTTCACCGCCTCGAATCGTTCGCTGAATCTGAAATGTTGTCCGTTGCCACACCCTTTGACATCCCTCTGCCGCGCTCGCGCGTTGGCACCGACGACACAAGGCCAGAAAGTGCATCATCAACATCATCAACAGACTCTGATGATGGCTCTGTGCGCATCCGACGAGTAGACACGTGCGGAGTTGAAGGTGGTGACCATGATGCCTCGGGAAAACAAGTCAAAGGCACATTCGAGCTGGCCGTTGCCCATCGCAGCACCGATCGCAGTGCGTCCCGGTCGTCTCTCTGCCTCCCAAGTGTTGTTATTGGCAACCCCGAAGTAACTTGGACGGCCATGGCACGCAACAATGACAAGAAGACGCTGGCCAAGATGCACACCGACTTTGCCCCTCTGCACAAACGAACGCGGACAAAGACACCTTTTCACAAATGGGTCAACACGCTGCAACGTCGTCGATCCGAGCGCCGCAACTCCAACGCCTCGCAGGCCAGCCGTCTGGGTCTCGGCCGAGCTGCCGCCAAGCTCGTCGTTGGCAGCAGCCGAGGAAGCAGAAGCCGGAGCAGAGCTGGCAGAGGCATGGACGCCTCCAGCCACTACAACCGGCACTCGTCTTCTGTTTCGTCTCTCGCCTACGTATCTGGCGTGCGTGATGCCAGTTTGAGCGGCATGGGGGTCAGCTTTGGCCGCTCCTCATGCCAGCAACGGACACGCTCGTCCAAGGCGCTGTCCAAGACGGACCGCAGCAGCCGTCTCTCGAACGAAGACGGAAGTGGCGCCGAGCGGCCGCGGTCACAGGCGACCGACCCTCTCATCCTGCAGCGGTCCAAGCAGCGCCGGCGCGTTCTCGAAGAGCTTATTGAAACGGAAGAGGGCTACATTGGCGACATGAAGTTTCTCATGAATGTACGTTGTGGAAGAAGCTCAAAAAAAAAATGATCGCCGAATGACTTCGACTGACTTTTCAGGCCTACATGACGCTCCTGGCTTCAACCCAGTTTTCCGACAAGAACCTCCACCTGTCCATGTACTCGAGCCTGGCTGACATTGTCGAGCTGCATGACGCGATCCTCGGCGACCTGCACTGTGCTGTCCCGGACTCGGAGTATAATCAGCGCACCGCCAACACTCAGGGTGCGGTCACGAAGCAGCCAATGCCGCGAAACCTTGATGTCGTCCCAGAGGTTAAGGCCAAAGATGTCAAGGCCAGTGACATGTCTGTATTGACAGCCGATCCAGAGACCGTCGAGAAAGTGGCGCTCGTCTTTCTGAGCAAGGTTGGTCTTGTGTCTTTTGTCTCTCGAAAATCCATTTATATGATTCATATGATTCTAACGGTACATAAGATGGAGCATTTCTCCATCTACGAAGAATATGGTGCCAAGTTCAACATGGTGGTGGACGACATCCATGAGATCAAGCGCACGTCACTCGTCTGGGAAGACCAAAACAGAGGACTCGAAACACTCGCATCGTATCTGAGCTATTCTCGTGATGGCGGAGATGCAAAGCGGGCCATGACCATCGACGATCTCCTCACCAAGGTGGGCAAGATTTGATTTTATGCATACACTTTGTGAATCATGCTAATTTTGATATACAGCCCGTGCAACGCTTCTGCAAATATCCTCTCTTATTCGACGAGCTTCTCAAGGCCACGCCGGCGGCCGACTCCCCCGTAGCACAATCTGAAATCCGGCGTGCCAAGGATGAGATGCAAGACGCCATTTACGCAATGGACAGGGCCACGGACGACCCCTTTATGAAATCATCGCTCCGAAAGACGTGGCTTCTGCAGGATCGTCTCAGGTTTCCCGACAATGTGAGTTTCATGAGAGGCGGCCTAGGAGCGTGCTTACGACTGCTAACAAAATGTCAGGCTACGGGCGGCACATCGAAAAGTCGCATCCGATCACTCGGACGAGTGCACCTCTGCGGCGTGATCCATGTCTGCTGGCAGACCAAGGCGGCCGTTCAGGGCAGCTACATGATTTGCGCACTCTTCCGCAAATGGGTGTGTCTGGCGGTGCCAGAGAAATCAACCAAGATGTACATGATACAGGCTTGCCTGCCTCTGAGCAAGTGCAGCGTGGAGAGAGCAGACAACGGAAAGGGTGAGTGTGCACTCCCAGGTCCTTTTGTTTTTTGTGTGTGTCAGAAGAGACAACAAGTCTAACAAATAGCAGGGCTGCAATGCCACACGGCTCCATTTTCTTGGAAGCTAGTTATCGAAAACGACTGCCAGCTGTACGAGATCTTGATGACGGCATCCAAGCAGACGGAGGAGGCGAGCTGGAGAAGCAAGCTACCGAAGCAAAGCCTTGGTGGTTCTCCCGGAGCCCAGAAGGCCCAGAGGACCCAGGGAGCGCAGGGCGGTCGTGGAGCACGCGATCAGACGGGCAGCAGCAAGGCTGTGTTCAGCTTTCTGGGAATGGAATTGAAGCCGCTGGGGTCGGTGTTTGGGCGTCAGGGACGTCCCCGACGGCGGTCTTCGATCCGCCGAATGTCGACGGTGCCGTCCAAGTCGCAGCTGAGCCAGGTGATTTTGAAGAACACGAGCTCGGACAAGGGCGAAACGCCGCAGTCGCTGTCGGCCAAGGAGTCGACGATTAGCAGATCGCAATCGCTGCAGACCAATTCGTATATACCGATTATTGCGGCATCCCGCAGCGAGAGAACGAGACTGGAGTCGGCCATTGGCGACGTGTGGACTCGGGACGTTTTGTTTGCGGGAACGGCAGCGCATGGCACACGGCATGACCGGCACCTGCGGCCATCGGCATCGACCATGATGCGGCGGCTCAATGTTTCGAACCTGGCCGGGCCCTTTTCGCGCCACTCGTTCCCTCACAGCACGGCTGTCACGCTGGCGGGAGAGGGCGGTCCACTGCTGGCACGAGCGGCGCGGTCTACGTTGGTGCTGTCGCGGGACACGGAGGACGAGGCTGCAGGGCTCGGCCTCGGAGACGGGAGCGTCGATAGAGACGAATTCGGGCTAGGCCTTGGGGAGGAGACAGGTGGATTGCGCGCGGAGCACAGCCGAGGGCGATCGCTGGATGGGGGCAATGGACATAGCCGGATATACACGCTGGTGGGCCATGAAGACGAGCCGGCGTACTATATCCAGGGCGAGTTGCCCGAGCTGGACGGGCAGGTATTGCCGGCAACGCCACGGAGTGTTGGAGTGGAGGACAGCGGAGATGATATGCTGCCTGGAGCAGCAATCAAGATGATGGCCATGGACGGGCAGGACCACGAGCATGACCATGATCATGACAATGACCACGGGCAGGAGCAGGGACAAGCGCAGCAGGAACCGGCTAGTCGAGCAACGCTGGCGAGCTCGGCGCGGCGATGGCTGTGGAAGCCGAGTCTGCACCGCGGGCGTGGCAGTTTCCGGCGGTCGGCGAAGAAGGATCAAGTGGAAGGCGGGCGCTGACCGATAGATGTCTCGGGGCTTTTATCGCTCGGCCGCCCATTCTACTTTCTTTTTTTTTTGTTAGGTTGCTTTGCTTGTTTTGCTTTTGCTTTTGTGTTCGGCTAGGCGGGTTGTTTTACTTTATATGTCAGTTTTTGCCTTTGGTGCAGTACTCCTTTTCTTTTATCTTTCTTTTGTTCATGATGTTCCATTTCTTCCCTTTTCTTCCTTTCCTTTTCCTTACACTCAATCGTCGTATTGTCGTCTTTTTCGGTTTAGCTTTGGAGGCTACCAAACAGCTTTGCTTTTTGGACCAGGAACAAAAAGTCATGGCAGGCGTATTTGGCCTGCATGGCGTGACGCACGATTGAGAAGGGGCAAAAATAAAAAGGGAATTCAAGGACGATTTTCATTCCAAGACATGAGTAGCTTATGAGTAGCTCGTGAATAGCTCGTGAGTAGCTCATGAGTAGCTCATGGGTAGCTTTTAAGCTCGATCCGCAGGAACAAAGACGGGGAGCAAGGGATATAAGCTACCTTTGGGGTACACCGTACAAAGAGAGGTTCTTTAGCGGGACCCGCCTCGGGACTTGTACCAATGACGTATTGTGGTATTTTTCCGTATTGGGCGAGACGCAAGGCGAATTGAGAAGAGGAGAGAGACAGACAATGAGGGACAGCACGCAGTAGCAAATAGAAATGACAAGTGTACAAGCACGAGGCGTGAGAAGGAAAAAAAGGTGTGCACAGTAAGTACCATGGAACCAAAAGACCAAAGGGAAAACCCCGCGATCATAAAAAGGTGTCGTGTGCTTTTATGTTTTTGTAAAACGTCATCTCTCCTCTTTCCATCTATTATTACTCCAATCATCACCATCACTACCCATCACTACCCATCACCACCACAATCAACACACCGCCACCATGTCTCGCGGAAGCAACATCCAGACCAAGGTCTTTTACAAGGGCGCAGACGAAGACTTTATCGTCTTTGTCGACGATGCCGACGACTACCGCAAGTGGCTCAAGGACCCGTCGGTGCCTCTGACACACTTTGTCTCGACCTTTCAAGTGTTTACGACACACCGGCAGGGCGTGCAGGGCAACATCAACACGGCGGCCAACGGCACGCTCGAAAACGAGTTTGGCACGCACCGCGAAGACGATGTGATCAAGGCGATTCTCCAAAAGGGAACTCTTCAAGAGTCGGAGGTGTGTAGAGGAGACGTGGAAGAACGGAGAAAATTATTTTTCTAACCATCATCTAGGCCCCCGAGCGTCTCGGCTTCCGCAATGAGTCCATGGGATCTCGGAATGCTCATTAAGGCGATGATGATGGAGCGACGAGTCACGGAAAGCGTACGGAAGGCTACAGTAAGGCGCACAGAAAGCGTACGGAAGGCTACAGTAAGGCGCACAGTAACGACAGAAGCAGCAGCAGGAGAAACAGCGGGCATTCAGCAGATATGAGAATCAATATAAATGGGGTATAAATAAAAAAAAAAAAAGGCTATGCTATAAAAAATGGCCCGATCCCACGGGGTTGTTCCCTAATTCGTATATCGTTTTTTTTTGTCGTTTTTTTATCGTTTCTTCTTTTACTCTTTTTCTTGTCTTTTTATTCCGTCCGAGGGTCATGCTCGACTTCGATCAAACCTTTGTGGTAATGACCATGGTTTGGCGCAAATGACCTCGCCCTCGCTGTAGGCCCAAAAATAGGCAGCCATGCCGACAATGTAGTAGAGCGCGGCGTTGGTCCCCTGGTAGAGCAGGACGGCGGCCAGGGCGGCCAGCGGCAGGATGGCCAGCCTCGCTTCGAGACTGCGGTGAAAGGCCGAGCCGGCCAGCCATCCGAGCGGCCATTCCCAGGCAAACAGGACGATGCCGAGCACGAGATTGATGATTTGTAGTGCGGGCACGGGTTTGACGAGCGGGTCGAGATTGTGTGTCAAGATGTCCCAAAAGACTTTGGGCCAGATGAAGCCTTCAATGGCAGCGCCTATCTGGTCTGCGGGGGATTTGGTTAGGCATGAGGAAATAAGTAGTGAGAACAGGGACATCTCAACTTACAAGCTGATGCAGTGAGGACGACGAGGCGTGCCCAGTGGTTCTTGATGAGACGGCCCATGTTGAAAAGGAGAAAAATAAAAGAAACAATAAAAAAATAAAAAGGCGAAATAAGACTGTAAGGGTATCGTAAAAAAGAAAAGACAAATAAAATCTCAGCCGGCTGAGAAAGAGAAAAAACGAAAAACGATGCTGGTGACAGACGGGGTTTGTCGTCTTGGTATAATATTACAGTTGCGATAAAAAAGAGCAGGAGTATTAGGTGACGGGTCGTGGATTGTCCGTCGTGATGTTTGTGCCCACCCTAAAGAGGGCGAGGGGCATCAAGCCCGAGGCTGGCCGTGAGCGTTGTGCGCCCCCCCTGCGAGCGATGTTTCTGGTGATCCGGCTCTTTCAGAGGAATGGACGGTCACAATGACAATGATACTGATAATGTGTCGAGTAATGTTGTTGCGGATCGATGCATGAGGGGAGAGAGATGGAGAGCGAAGAGGCGTGGGAATGATGACAATGCGTCGTCCAAGATGAAGATCACATGGAGAGAACTCGGTTGTCTGTGTTGTCTGTGTTTATCTGTGTGGACGGATGTATCAATGTCCTTGTCGAGGCTATTTATTGCGACGATGGGGGATGCGTGTCGACAGGACAGAAAATGCGAGCGAGATTGTAAATGTTTTTGTAAACAGCAAGTGTATCGTCAAGAATGTGAATCGTCAGAGAGATGCAGGCGAAACTTGTAGCATATATGGTTTCGTCGTTCTTGGTCGTGGTCGAATATCAAAGAAGTCCGAGGTCGAGGCCTGACAGCAAGGAGGTTGTTTAGGTTCGTTGTTTGTTTGAGGATGTGTTTGAGAGAAAGAGGAGGGGGGAGGGAGAAGGCAGAAAAACGAAAATAGAAATCTGGAGGAGAGGGGAAAAGGGAGCGAAAGAGGAAAAGAGAAAGAGAGAAGGAAAAAAGAGGAAAAGAGGGAAAAAAAAGAAAAATTGACGAAGAGAGATTGTGGCTGGGTAGAGAAGAGTGTCGACGAGAAGGCATAGGTACAGAATGAACTGCGGGAGTTTCATGAATGTACCTTGGGCGGCAAAGCTCTCTCTCTCTCTTTTTCTTACTTTTGGTTTTCATCTGGCCTGCTTTGGAAGTACCTCTCTCATACAGAGTACATATTATGTGCACTTTTTATCGATCCCCACCCCCCCATGTGTCTCCATGTGTCCCATGTGCCCCCATGTGTCCCCATGTCCCGTCTCTTCCTCTCATGCCGTGCATGCGACTCCCAGTGGCAGTACCACCCTCCCCCATGGCCCTATGGGTGCATCGCCCTGTGTCCCATGTCACCCCATGGGCTGCCGGGAAAGGAGGATAACGACGAGCGCATCTTTCTCGAACAGGGAAAAAGAGGGGAAAAGGGCGGACTATGTAATCTTGTCCTGTTCGCATCCGCCTCTCCGTCACATTGCATGGTCGATTTGGGGGGATTTTTTTCCCCCATTATTACAACGTAAGATGGACAAAGTATCTTACTTGTCCGGTCTCGTTTGAAGGTCGGCGCGTACGAGTACATGTATCATCGGAGGGGAGGAGGAGGGGAGGAGGAGAGGGGGCCACAATGGGTTGAATGTGGCACAGACAAGGTCCAGGGGTTGTGGCCAACCAGCATCGTCGGACCATCATCCATCGCGGGAAGGGGTGATGGACGGAGTTTGCTGCAGTTACGGATAGGTACGCAGTAGCTGCAGCTGCAGCTACGGACTGAGATACAAAAATACATGCAAAATACATGTACTGCTGCGGGTCGTGCAGGGATCATTGATCGACCAACGCCCGCGATATACAGAGTTACATGCAGCTTGTATCTTTTATGCTTTGCATCCCGCCTTTTTGATTTTGCAACGGTAGGTATTTATTTGTATTCCTGCTTGCATCTGCTTGTGTTCTCTCTACCTTTTTTATTTTTTATTTTATTTTATTTTATTTTGCCTTTTTGGTTCTTGTTCTTGTCCAACATTCCTTCCCGAACAAAATCTCCTTGCCGCCCGCATGGGAGACGGATGGGGAGGTGGTGGTCAGACACGGCGAAGCGCCCGAGTCTATGTAAGATGCCTCCTACTCACGACACGGCGGCTGCTGTGACTGTGTTTTGTATCAGGTGTCTCTCTTTATGAGACCAGAATAGATGTAACAGATATTCTGTACAAAAAAAGAAAAAAAAAGAAGAGAAAATAAATACCATCACGTGTGCGGTCGGCGGCCTGGCCCCTGCTCTCTCAAATTGTCTCATCACTTTTCGTCACCTGCTGGCCAATCTTCGGTTCCTTCCTAAAACGGACACAACACGACACCTGAACTGGTTCGGCACTGCCCTTGACAACTCTATGCAGAAGTTCCGCAGCTTCTGCAGGTATTTTTTTTTTTACCCATGCAGGAAAGTCGAGTTTTTATTGGCTGCAGACCGTCTCATATTTCCATGAAAACCTCCATACTCGTACCTCTTTGCAGTTTTGTGATTTCAACGGGGGTAGCAAATTTGACGAATAAAAGTCTCGTCTGCAATATTTACATTTTAAACGGGCAAGACAAGTCGTCGAAATAAAAAAGAGCATGACGATACGAGTATTGAAATGACCAGAGCTCATCCGTCCCCGTCAGCTCGCATTTTATGAGCCCGTACGGAGTAGATTTGTCGCACGACGCTCGGTCACCGTTGGACCAGTCTGATATCTGACTCGCTTTTGTGCTTTTGTGTACCTTTTGTACTCTGTAACTCGTCGCATGCTGTGCTGGCGCTGTGATATCCCGCCGTCCCCCCCGCTGCCATCCCGGCTAGCGCCGCCCCACACCGCAAGCTCAGCGGCTCGACGGCTATTTTGATTGGCTGGCCGCCGACGTCACCTGTGATTCGTGACTTTTATGGCTTTTATTTTTTTCTGTGACGTTTTGATCCACGAATGCTGTCACTCTTCGCACTCTTCCCTCTTTTGGTGTCAATTTTTCTCTCTCTCTTTTCTCTCGGCACATATTTTTATTGCTTTGGTTTTGACCAATCGCCGTTTATTGTCAATATTTTTTCAGGCCAAGACATTATGGAGTATGGACGTACTGTTGATTTTTACAAGTCCCATAAATAGAAGCTGAGATTCTACGAGTATGGAGTGATGGAATCTTTTGTTTTCCTGCCAGCGTGCTTCCAATTTCTTTTCAGTCGAGTATCATACGTATCACACGTCGTATATAACCCAGTAATAAATGCACGGTGAGATTTGGTCTAATTTTTTATTGACTCGCCGGTGAAAGCATCGTGCGGCGCATATTGCCTTTCTGCGGCCGAACCTATAAGTTGACCATGTGGAAAAAGGGCAACAAAAGAGGTGTACGGAGAAAGACATGCTTGTACGTACCTGTAAGAGTACATCCGCAGCGGGTCGATGCGCATGCACGAGGGATGTAGGAAATAATGCATCGGCTCTGTCCCATCGTGCCAAGGCTGTTCCGACAAATAAACCTACGAGCTCGCAGTTCTGTCGCGCCGGAACAATAAAAAGGGAATGAATGAGATGTCTGGCAATAAAGAGAATGGAAGATAAAAAAGAAAGACTGTAAAAGAGAACATTGACCATAAAGCATAATAATTCATTTGTGAAAGAACCTCTGGAGGTCATGTGAATTCAGTCTTTGACACGAACAAAAAGAGTCTTATATCACTAATGTTAAGTAAGAGAAGTAAAAAAAATAAAAAAAAAAAACCTTAACACTCTTATATTAATACTAAACAATATCATATTTAATACAACAAAAAAAAAATAAGACAAAAAAAAAACGTACAGCAGCGGGTATTCGCTGGTCGTCACCGACCCAACTACTAATCCACCGATTACTGGTTTAACTAGGGGAGAGCGGACGGGATCCCGTGCTTTCCAGTATCTATGGCCGTACGTGGAAGAAGGACGTTCTGTATTCGAATATATTGCTTTGTCTAAGATTGTTACTCAACTACAGTATTGAACCGCACAACTGGATCACACTCCCAGCAGACTCCTCACACGCTGGCGTTCCTGCTGCTTATCGGCCGCGGCTGTTGCTGATGCCATGGTAAACTGGCTACAGAATGCCGCCACGGTGGCCGGTAGTGTAGCAGCAGATGTCACCGGGAGAAGGATGACATTTGTTTCGCGGAGGCTAAGGGTTAGAATGGGAGAAAGAAAAAAAGGGGGGTTCTACTTCTCTCCCGTTCTTAAGCACACCTGTCTTGGACTTTTTCGTAGGCCTGGGTATCCGTTCCGAGCAGAAAGAGAACGGCCGACGATCCGCCTTTCTGGCGTAGCCGCTCGAGCCGGCGTGTCGTCTCGGGCTTGCCGACATCGCCAGACGATACGAGAACGAACCGGTAGACTTGCTCTGGATGGATGAAATGAACGGCCAAGTCGTGCGAGCTGAGTCGCGCAGCTTCCCACCGCGGCGTTCCGGCCGAGCAGCCACCAGCACGGGCTGCCTGTAAAAGAGCAACGGCAGGTGCCCATGCCGGCCGGTCCTGAAGCGACGAACAGTACACCATGCGGCTCATCTTTGTGCCCGTTGTGTCTGTTGTTCTTGTTATTCTCGTCGTATTTGTTGTACCTGAACGCGCCGGCGTGGCCATGGACAATGGAAGAGGCTGGGGCGTGACCGGTGCAGAGGCAGTCGGTCTGGGTGGACGCAATGCCGGTGCTGCCGATGGTCTTGCCTGCGGTCGTCGGGTCCTCTGCAAGGGCGTCTCGCGAGCAAGTCGGGTGGACAAAGGGGGAGGTTGTTGAGATGGACGTGGACGACGTCCTTCCGAAGATGGTGGCTGAGTCCTAGGCGGAAACATGGCTTCAATGATCCTTCAATCGTTGGTGGCAAGAAACAAGAAAAATCTATCGTCTATCAAAAAAGGTTTCATATGTACAAGAAGGAAAGGGGGAAATGGAGAGAGTTGTGTGTTGCCTTTTTTTGTTTGGTTTGTAAAAGAGGGGAATCAAGGAAAAGAAAAAAAGGAAGGAGATGATGCCATATTTCCGAGGACAGTCGCTCTTTCCATGGCGAGCGTGCGCTCCAGTCGCACCTTCCGCGAGAAAAAAAAAACACATCCGAGTGGGCGATACATGTCCAAATAAATACCCACGCATAGTATCGACTATATCCAAACTATCACGTTGCTCACAGTGCTCGTGATGCTGATGCCGGCGCTGTTTGTGTTGCTGTTGATTTGGATGGTGTTGCTGGCGCCGTTGCTGGCGCTTCTGCCGTCGCTGTCGGAGCCGGCGGGAGAAGGGGCTTCTTTGTGGCTGGATCGCGGAAACCGCGCAGGGCCGTCTCCATGGCAAGGATCCGGCTGCCGTTCTGCTCGTCGGCCTTGGTCAGGGCGTCTTGCAGAGCCGCCACCTGGTCGGTGAGTTCGCGGATGCGCTCGGCATTCGCGTCGGGCTTGGCGGACGAGCGGTACGTCTCAAACAGCAGCAGCGCGCTGGCAATCAGGAGGATAAACGCGTCGCCAGCCACGTCGGCAAAGAGGTCGACCGCCTTGGCTTCGGGCAGCGGGCGGAACTTGCGGCGCCACACGCTGGCGCCCGGGTTGACAATGTTGGTGGCCGGGTGCGACTCCTTGGCGGTCGTGCCGTACTTTGCGCGGTCGGCGTCCTCCTTGGCGCGGTCGCGCGCCTCCTTCTCGACCTGCTCCTTGGTCATGGCCGTCGGAGCCTGGGCGGCCTCGGCCTTTTCGCGGGCGCGTCTCTCGGCGCTGGCATTGCGGAGGACGAGCACGGACATGCGCATGTTGAGCTGGTGGATGGCCTGGCCGTACTTGGCCGCAAACGCGCGGAATCGCTCGTGCTCATGCGCGCGCACTTTTATACGGTTCTATCAGGTCAGAAATCTCGTTAGGGACAACATAAACGATGTCGCAGACAGCTACATACTGCTCCATATTTGGAAATATGCCGCACAAAAAGGGCGCCGAGCTTGAAGAGGGGAAGAGCAACCATGTCGAATGGGGAGGAGGTGAGAAGGCTGTTGCGTGTCGGATGCCGGCTGTGGAGCTGCAGCACGATGTGTTGGGGCCCTCGGTCGAGGACTTTTTGTCGATAAACGGCCACCGTCAACTGAGCATCTCCCAGTCGCCGATTGCGTCAGTCAAAAGCAAGCTCTCAATTGAAGCTGCCTGACGTCGATGCGGGTGGAGCATATTACATAATCCGAGACACAACCGCCAATCACAGCACGCAGCCTTGTCCCCTGGTACATCTCCACAATTAGCAGCGCGCGATGTCCACAGCCTTGTTGCTCAGCAACCATCGGGCCCAACCTCACGCCAGCAGGACTGCTGCTTGTGTGGATGCCCTTGCACGTCGTGTCGCGTCCACACCGACAAGAAGCATTCTATCTCTTTTTTGTCTTTTTTTTGTTTCTTTGCTGCAAACTTCCCTGACAAGTGTCAAGTGGTCGACGGCAACAAAAAAGAAGGAAAACAAAACGAAAGGAAGAAAGAGGAGCTTTTGTTTATTTTGCTTTTCTCGATACCCAGGATTTTGTTTTCTTTGTTTATCTTTGCCTCCTTTTTTTAACGGTGAGTTCTCGTCCTTCCATCGACACTTTTCCGGTCCTTTTCGCCTTGCCGTTACATTTTACTGCGCTTGAGCTCTGCCGCCAATCATATTCGAGTTCTCGCTGACATGTCAACAAAAAGGCTCACCAAACACAACGACCACCACTGATATTCAGCCTGTTCTACAAATCTCTTCTGCGAATGGTCTCGTGCATCATCGTCGTGCACCACTACGATAATCTAAATCATGGTCGCCAAGGGCATCGACATGGAGGCGCTGTCGCCTAGGGATGCCAACGCCCGGCGTCCTCGCACCACAGTGGCCGAGCTCAAGACCAAGGCGGCCGCCCAGCTCAAGGCGGCCAAGGACAAGGACCACCCGCCACCGCCGCCGCCGAATGTGACGGAGCCGCCGAGCGCCGACCGCCGGGACGGCGCGGTGTACCAGGTGGGCAAGGTGCTGGGCAAGGGCGGCTTTGCGGTGTGCTATGTCGGCCAGCTGGCGGGAACCAAGAAGCTGTATGCGCTCAAGATTGTCAAGAGCAAGATGCCCAAGAAGATGGAGCAAAAGTTCCAGACGGAGCTGCAGATCCACTCCAAGATGCGCCAGCCCAACATTGTGCAGTTCTTCCGCGCGTTTTCGTTTGAGCAGTCGACGTACCTCGTCCTCGAGCTGTGCCCCAACGGCTCGCTGATGGACATGGTCAAGCGGCGCAAGGGCATCACGGAGCCCGAGGTGCGCTTCTACACGGTGCAGATTGCGGGCGCCATCAAGTACATGCACAGCAAGGGCATCATCCACCGCGACCTCAAGATGGGCAACATCTTCCTCGACAAGCACATGAACGCCAAGATTGGCGACTTTGGCCTGGCCGCCCTCGTCGTCACCGGCCGCGACATGCAGACCATCCGCCGCACCACTCTCTGCGGCACCCCCAACTACATCGCCCCCGAGATCCTCGAAAAGGGCAAGCAGGGCCACGACCACATGGTCGACATCTGGAGTCTCGGCATCATCATGTTTGCCATGCTCACCTCCAAGCCGCCCTTCCAGTCGTCCACCACCGACGAGATCTATCGCCGCGCCAAGGAGCGCGACTACGAGTGGCCGGTCCAGGAGGGCCGTTTTGTCAGCGACGAGGCCAAGCACATTGTCGCCTCCATGCTGCAGGAAGCCCACATGCGCCCCGACCCTGACGCCATTGTCGAGCACCCCTTCTTCGTCTCGGGCTATCTGCCCACCGCCGCCGACATGACCGTCCGTCTGCGCGAGCTGCCGCCCCAGAACGAGGCCTTTTACCACACCCACACCGACCGCACCGTCCAGGCCGCCAACCTCGAGCTGCTCAAGGCCATGTGCGCCGAGCTCAACATTGGCCCCTGGAACAAGACCAAGACCGTCTCCAAGGCTGTCTGGCGCGAGATGGCCGCCGAGGAGAATGCCGGCCTGACACCCGCCATCCCGCTTGCCCCCGACGTCGTCTACCGCCCCTTTGAGATGTGGCTCCAGGAGAACCGTCTCATGCCTTCCACAGCAGCAGCGGCATCAGCAGCACCAACTGCCGACCAGTCTGCCCAGCCCAACCTCAACGAGTGGTCCGCGCAGACAGCAGCCGTCGTCACCAATGCCATGGAGGCGTCGGCGCAAAAGTCTTCGGCTGCTGCGGCCGCCATGCCTCACGCCACGGGCGCGCTTCTGCGTGCGCCACCACAAAGCTTTGCTGCCCAGCAGCGTGCCCAGGGCAGACCGACTCGCTCGACAGCAACCGCGACAACGACGACGGCGACAGCTGAAAAAGACGACCAAGCCATTCCTGCACCCACTACATCCTTCACGCCCATTAACGCTGGCGCACAGGCCACTCTTCCTCACCGTCCCTCCGCCCGTCGCGATATCCCTCTTGGAAACTCGTTGTCTCTGCAAGCGCGGGAGCAAAGAGCTGCTGCCGCAAAGTCGTCTTCCTCCTCTTCTTCGTCATCCGCCCCTCCTACCACTCGCTCGCGCACCGCCCTTCCCAGCAGCAAGGCGTCCACCGAGCGCCGCGTGCAAGCACGGCCCGCCCTCCACTCGTCCGAGTCCGCCCCTGTCGTCAGCACCACCTCTACACAGGCAGCACCCCTCACCCGCAGCAGCACCCGCGAGGATGTTGCACCCGGCGTCGACCGTCTGTCGCTGTTCAGCCCGTCCGAGATCCAGGAGGCGATCCCTCACAGTACACCCGACTCGATCCTGGGGCGTCTGCAGAGGCTCCAGGGCGAGCTCGACCGTGCTCTCAACGCCCGCACCATGGCCTTTATCTCCACCACGCGCGATCGCGCCATGTCAGCCGCGCCGCAGATTGTCGTCAAGTGGGTGGACTACACCAACAAGTTTGGTCTCGGCTACATCCTGAACGACGGCAGCGTCGGTTGCATCCTGCGGTCTATGCAGGTTGAGTCGTCCTCGTCGTCTTCATCATCTGCCAAAAACAGCGAGAAGCCACGTTACCTGCCACCCGCCTGTCTGCTCGTCCACGACGCCGAGCGCCACATCCAGCGCCGCGAAGACCCTACCTATGCCGACCGTCACCAGATCCTGCCCATGGCCCTGTCCGGCCACCCGCACGGCGCCGTCAGCTTTTTCGAAAACAATGGCGAGGACGGTCTGCGGCGCGTGCGCGTCGACCCCAGCCGCTTCCGCGTCGCCGTCGATCCTCGCACGGGCGCCACTGGCAAGCTGACCGCCGGCAAGGACGTCTACGACCACCGCAAGCGCGAGCGCATTGTTCTGTGGAAAAAGTTTGCCAACTACATGCTGGCCTACAGCCGCGACCTCGAGGGTGCCGACGACAAAGCCCACAGCAGCCGGAAACAGGGCCCCTCGGCGGCTGCTCTCGAGCAGAGCGCCAACGGTGCCGTCCCCAGCGATGTCGTCACCTTTTACCAGCGCTTTGGCGATGTCGGCTGCTGGGTGTTTTGCGACGGCCACCTGCAATTCAACTTCCCCGACCACACAAAGATTGTTCTCGACGCCACCGGCACGTGGTGTCACTTTTGGCATTTGCCGACGGCGGCCGCCGAGAACCTGGCCGCCACGGGCTTGCTGGACGAGTCGGCGCTGGACGAGCGCAGCGTCTTGTCGTATCCGCTGCAGACGCTGCTCAACTTTGGAGTCGGCAGCATCTCGTCATCCTCCAATCCCGCGCGTCGTCGGCCCGTCATCAAGCCCGAGCAGCAGCACATTCCTGCCGCCAACGAGTTCCGCCGCAAGGTCGAGTTTGTGCGCAATGTCGTGCGCGAGTGGGTGGCCAATGGCGGCATGGGCAACAGCGACATGAGCCGTGCTGGCCGTCTGCGCTGGACGGGTATGCGCGAGACGCTCAAGCCCGCCGTCCTGGGTGCTGCGTCCTCGGCTCCGACGCCTGTGCCGGCGAGCAAGCACGTCTGGGTCACCATTGGCGCGCGGCAAGGCGATGTGCGCCTGTCGGCCATGGTGGATCCTCGTCGTCCCAGCGAGATGGGTCCTGATCTGGAAGAGAAGAAGTAATGTGGTTGTTGGTATTGGTGTTCTGTGTTGTGTATTTTTTTTTCCGTTTTTTTGTTTTGTTTGTTCTCTTTCCTAATGACTGAACGTATGTTCTGTTTTGTCTATGCGTTTAGGGAGGTGTTTTGTCTTGTTTAGGCTTCTCGTTTCTTGTTTTTCTGTTGTACTTTTTTTTTGATTTTCAGTTGTTTCCGGCGTTGCGTCCTGCTCTGTTTTTTGTCTTAGCCTTTTCGGTCTCTTGTGTCTGTTGTGCCTTTTGCTTCATTTTTGGATTACACACTCTTTGCATGGCGGTCACGCTCTTTTGACGTCTTTTTTTAATGAATTTGATTGCTGAGCTTTTTGGAAAGACAAGAACAGAAACAAAAAGAAAAGCGAGATGAAAAACACTCCATGGGTATTCTATTACACAAAATCAACAGATGAATGGGACAACGGTCATACATGTCCTCCACTTTGTTATCCCCAATCTCTTGTCGTTGAGTTTAATCAAAAAGTCGAGCGACGACGGCCGATCGCTGCTTGCGGCGGAGATGCTCGAGACGCCGCGGGCCCGGCGGGAACGTGCCCTCGAGACCGGCGTACGGCCAGTCCACGGTCGTGTTGGACCGGCTGTGCGTACCCTCGTCGACGGTCGCCATGGCACCCGCCAGACCGCAGCGCTCGAGCTGGAGAATACCGCCGCGCACGGCATCCGTGCACAGGACGTGCATCGTCTCGCCGGCCATGCCGACGCCGGCCAGCTCGCCAAACAGATCAAACGTCTGCCGCTCCGCCCACGTCCGCGCATCCAGCAGCGTCAGCATATCCGTCTCCTCCGCCACCGCCAGCACGCGCGGTCCCGATCCCACCGGCGAAAACGCCAGCGTCCGCGCTCCCGTGCACGTCGTCTTGAACGTCTGCACCGCCTCGCCCCATTTGCGCGCATCCCAAATCTTGACCGCCCGGTCCTGGTGACCCGTCGCGCACGTGTACCCGTCGTCCGCCCATGCGCACGAGAAGCCGAAATCGCGATGGCCTGTCAGGGTCTGCAGAATGTTGGCGTCGGCCTCGACGACCTGGCCGCCGTCCGTCGTTTTCTTTTTGTATTTATATTGCTGCGCCTCCGCGGGCAGCACGTAGGCCTGCTGGCTGTCGCCCACAACGAGCCGCAGCCGGCCATCCGGCGAGACCGCCGAGCAGTTGACGGCAAAATCAAAGTGCACATCGGACAGCACCGTCTGCGTCTCGAGATCGAGCACGCGCAGGCCGTGATCGTTGGATGAGAACGTCGCCACGGGACGGCAGCTGTTGCTGCGCAGCGTGTGGATCTGGATGTGGTTGGCGATGCCGCTCGCTCGGTTGGTCGTGATGAGACCCTCGGCCGAAGAGGCATGGAAGCCCTGCGCGTCGCCCACCGAATCCATGTCGTCCGTCCGCACCATGGCGTACTCGCCGCCAAACCCGCCGGCCACCAGCATGCCGTGGCCCGCCGCCACGGCCGACAGCTGCACGTCAAAGTGCGACTGGAACCGCAGCGCCACCGAGTCGCGGCCGGTCAGCGTGTTCATCTGCGACACGACGCCCCGTCGGCTGGTATAAAACACACGGTTCGGCGAGTCCGTCGCCATCACGTGTCGCAGCTGGAAGTGCGCCAGGTTGATATTCTTCTTGAGGTGCATGCTCCGGAACCGGTAGAAGCTGGCCGTGTTGGGCGGCATCTCCTCGTGCGCCTCGGGCTGCCACCGGTCCGACGACGTCAGACTGACATAGTTGCGCAGCGTGCTGTTGCGCTGCTTGCGCGCATCGCATCGCCGCATGCCCAGATCCGTCCAGTTGATGCCCTGCAGATCGCAGGCGTCGCCCTCGAGGTCCCGATACCGCACCGTCGCAGCCTCGGGCGGCGATGTCTGCCGAACCACGGCCTCCTGCTTGATGACGGCATGCGGCTCCTTGGCGGGGGCCGACGAGAGAAAGGGCACGCGCCAGCGCTTCTGGTGCTGGTTGAGGCTCTGCAGGTAGCAGGTCTGGACGAAGCCCTGGAAGTTTTGGTTGATGGGCATGAGGCCGTTGACCGACATGGACATGACCGGGTAGCCGACCACCGCTGGTGGCGGCGTAGGGATGCCGAGCGTCATGTGGACGGGTGGGTGTGGTGCTTGTGGCGGTTGTGGCGGTTGTGAGTCTGGTGTGTCTCGTGTGTCTTGCAGTTCCTGTGGTTCAGGCTGCGGTGTTGTGGGAATGGTGGCCGGCGTAGTGCTTTGAGAGTTGAACTGAGAGTTGAACTGGGACGTATTTTGAGAAGGCACAAGAGTTGGTGTTGAAGAAGGCGCTGAAGAGGGTGTCGAAGAGGGAGGCGCCAGAGGAGTCGTTGAAGGATTCGTTGAAGGAGCCGTCAACGAAGCCGAAGAGTCTGGCTGTGACGGATTCGACTGCGCATCAGTCTGGCCTTGCCGATGCGACGGAACCGGCACAAAAAAGCTGTCGGGCCATTCCTCGTCGTCCTCCATAATGACACGCACTTCGTAGCCGGGGGGTGCTTCAGAGTCCAGCTCGTTGAGCATTTGGGCAGACAGACCAGGAAATGCCAGAGACTGGAGAAAGGAGGGCATGGCCGAAAACATCCTTTTGAAATGAAATAGGAAAGCCCCCAGGAAATATAAAAAATAAAATAAAACTCCCCCAAAAATCAATAAAAAAAGAGCCGCAAGCCGAGGCGGCGGTAGGTGGGTTGCACTGATAGGCACAAAAAAAAGTCGACTTGGTGCTGCTTGTCTCTATCCGAAGAGGGCAAAAAGGGACGGACGAGGAAAAGCGTCCTAGGACGGTAAATGCCAGAGAAAGGATATAATGGCGTCAAGGAGGCGTCACAAGGCGACCAAAAAAAAAGTGTCAAAAAGGGCTATATAACGCGAAGGAGATTTGCTCTTATATTGTCTGACAATGGCCGCTGACAAGAGTCTCGTCTCTGTGGGCGCTCAAAGTTTCCTGTTTGGAGAACACGAGCCGTGAGATTCGAGCGTGAGAAGTGCAGTGGCGGTGAGATTCACGCGTCAATCCTTTTGAGGCGGTAGGCGGTGCCAATTGTTCCGAACAATCCCAATGCTCTGGGTCTGACGCTTGATGTCCCAATATGCCTCCTTCACCTTTTTTTCTCGCTCTCCTTTTTTTCTTATTCTCTCTCTAGGCCCTTGCCGCTGTATTGATTTTGCCTTTTTACCGTCTCCAAAAGAGTGCCGATGCCTTCTAGATCAATACCGATTTGGGTTAGATCGGGAGCGCGTGTAAGAAGTCCCCCACTGATAAGTGACAGGCGAGCGGTTGGGAAGTGCGGTTGTTGTCGAGAGATGCGTCGAGAGATGTGTTGAGAGGAAACAAACGAAATAAACGAGCACGTCGAAAAAAAGAAAAATAAAAATCAGGAAGGTGAGTGATTCTTGTACGACAGAAGCCCTGACTCCTACGAGGGCCCATGGCTCTTTCCACGCCCTGACACCCCATATATGCTCACGCGTGAGACGGGAAGGTGCAATGGGACTCATCAACAAAAATACGGAAGGAGCGGCCGGGCCATTTTGAGCGTTAAAAAAAGCAATGTACTTTGTACCTACCTAGTATGACTGGCTAGTGGGGGGCGGGCGCAGGCCGGTCCGAGATTGGAAAGAGCGAGATGCTCATGGCACGTCGTACAAAAAAAAAGAGTGCATGAAGAAAAGATACTTTTGTACATGAACCGAATGCGTTTACTCTCCGTGGACTTGCAATGTATCTTGCGCAATGTGAGTGTCTGGGCGGGTGTGGCATGGTGATGCATGGAGGGTTATGACATCAACTTTGCTGTCCCTGGTTTTATGCATGCATTTTTTGTTCTTGTTTTTGTTGGGCAGCATACGCAGTGCATGGATGGCACAACGTAATTGCCTTGTTGTCGGAATTGGGCATTTGGGTTTGTATCGAAAATAAACAAGACGAAAAATTCATTCGCCATACCGTTTATTCATTAAGCGGACCCCTATTTTCACGAGTGTCGTCATCGGGAAATACATGACAAAAAAAAGGTAGAGCGGATGGACGGGGCTACATGTCTAAAAAAACGGAAGGGGCGACTGTGAGATAGGTACTTCATAGGGAAATCTGCCCCGATAACTACGGAGTAGAGGCTCCTTTTTCTTCCTTTAAAAAAAGTCGCCGATTGCGCAGCCGATGGCGTTACCTATTCACATGTGTTTGGTCGGGCATAGATAGTGGCCAAATTTTTTCTTTTCTTTTTCTTTTTTTTTTATTTGACTTTTTGGTGCTAAAAACAAGAGAGGTGTCGAGCCAGGTACCTACTCCGTACTCCCTACTTGAATTCTCGAAAACTTGCCCGTCATCCATCCTCATTCCCTTTTTGCCTTTTTCTCTTTGTGGCTCTTCGTATCGTTGACAAGAGGAAAAAGTGGACCTATGCGGCGTACTAGGTACCCGCTCCTGCCGTGTAAGAGAACCGAAAAAAAGGGAAAAGGATCAAGAGGAATTTGAGAGGGAACGGGGAAAAAAAAAACATGAAAAGGGGGTGTCAAAAATCAAGAAAGATCAGGAAAAAGGTTGTAACAAAATAGGCTGTCAAAAAAGAAAAGAAAACGATTAAGCGAGCACTTGAGAGCCGCCCTGCTTTTTTTTTTTTTCTTCTTCTTCTTTTGGTCTGGGAATTTGCCCATTTATTGCTTGGTACCGTAGCGATAAAATACCTACATGTTAGTAGTTCAGCTCACCACTCTCACCACCCAATTGCACCAAAAAATGCACCAAGTGCAATCCTTCCATGAATATCATCAGCCACGCTTGTTTTGGTGGCTTTCTCCCTTGTCATTTCCTTCTTTCTGCAAGCGATCCCCCTCGGCTGTCGTTTCTACGATCATAGTGTGTCAAGTTTAACAACATCAGAAAAAAAAGGAGGACTTTGACTCATGCCGCCAGCCATACGACGCAAGATACTCCCGTCTGGGGTAAAAAGATGTTTCCATACCAAATAAAACGAAAATAAGATAGGTACTCAGATACGTGGCACATTCATACCCCATACCAACGGAGAAGGATCTGCATCTACGCGGTACGAGTAAATGTACGAGGACTCCGTCTCCGTATTAGGGAATGGGATGCCAACGGACACGCCGTCATATCTGACATGCGGCCACACGGGACATGCGCCTCACGCACGTAAGCCCCAAGGCACAGAGCGCATTTTCTTCGTCATGCATCAAGGCACCTTGCGCACAAATACAAAGTACATGCATACCTACTTATCAATGCCTTGATATCTGCAGGGGGTGTCGCGGTTAGGTTAGGTACGGAGTAAGGTTTCACACACGCGACAAGATGCTTCATTTTCGGATATTGTACTTTGGATGCAATTTTGATTCTACGAGAGAGGAATCAATGAGGGGGAATTAAACCCAAAAGAAAAACATGATGGCAGCCGTGGATGTCTGTCCAGCGGCGACTTTTGAGAGAAAAAGGAAAGACAAAAAAGGAGAAAGACCAAAAAGGAAAACAAAAAAGACAAAAAAAAAAAAAAAAACCTAAAAGCCATATCCCAAAGGGAACCAATAATAAAAAAAAATTCCATTCTTCCCATGTATCCCGCCGCTCTATTGTTTTTTTTTATTGACCCGAGCTTCGTCCCCTCCACACAAGAAAAACACCCCACTATGTACCGGGGCTTCGTTTAGACAGCACCGGCCGAAATCATCTTTTTCCGGAGGTAGTTCTTGTACGCGGAGATGGTGCCGTCCCATGTCCGGATAGAGCGGTTCTCGCAGACGAGAATCTGCTTGGCAATCTTGTCGAGGAGACGGAAGTCGTGGGAGACGACGACGACACCGCCGCTGAAGGCGTTGATGGCGTCTGCCAAACTGTCAATGGTGGGGATATCGAGACCGTTGGTGGGCTCGTCGAGCAGGATCATGTTGGGGCCGTCAATGGCGAGCAGGGCAAAGACGATACGGCTCTTTTGGCCGTCGGACAGGGTGCCGATGAGCGAGGTCTGAGCATCGCCCGAGAGACCGTACTTGCCCAGCTGCTGGCGCCAGTACTGGTAGTCCTGCGACTTGTCGCTGTACTTGTCGCGCACAAAGTCGAGGGCCGACTTGGTCAGGTCGAGCTGCTCGGCCGAGTGCTGCGAGTAGATGCCGAGCTTGAGGTGCGTGTGGCGCGTGACCGAGCCCTCGGTCGGGCTGAGCTTGCCCGTCATCAGACGCAGCAGCGTCGACTTGCCCACACCGTTGGGGCCGACCAGCGCCGTGCGCGAGTCCATGTCGAAACCGAGGTCAATGTTGCGGTACAGGTCGTCCTCGGGATTGCCCGAGTAGGAGAAGGTGACATTGTCAAACGACAGCACGGGCGGGGGCAGCTTCTCGACGTCGGCAAAGCGGAACGAGAAGACCTTGTCAGGCACGACGGGTTGGATGAAACCGTCGGCCTCCATCTTGTCCAGGATCTTTTGGCGCGACTTGGCCTGGCGCACCAGGTTGGCGTAGGTACCGGCGCTGGCAATGAACTTCTTGATGTGCACAATCTCCTCCTGCTGCTTGTGGTACGCCTTCATCTGGTTGGTCTCCAACTCGCTACGGGTCTTGACGTACGAGTCGTAGTTACCACCGTAGTAGACGAGCTTCTTCTCGCGCATGTCAATCATGTTGGAGCAGACACCGTTGAGGAAGTCCTGCGAGTGCGAGACCAGCACCAGCGTGCGGTCCCACTTCTTGAGGTACTCCTCGAGCCACACGCAGGCCTCGAGGTCCAAGTGGGCAGTGGGGTCGTCGAGCAGCAGCAGCGACGGCTTGACGAACAGCGCCTTGGCCAGGGCGACACGCATCCGCCAGCCACCAGACATATCCTTGGTCTTCTTGTGGATGGTCTGCTTGTTGAAGCCCAGACCAGTGAGAATGAGCGACGCACGGGTCGAGAAGGTGGAGGGGTCCATTTTCTCCATGTGCTGAGGGAGGGGGAATTGGTTAGTCTCAAGGAATATCAAGAAGGCAAACAAAACGCCCCAAAGGGGAGCTGGGGAAACTCTCTACTCACATCGTACAGGTCCATCAGCACGGGGCTGTCGGGGCCCTCGTCCTCGAGCAGCTTCTCGGCCAGCTTGTCAAGACGCTCGAGCTCGTTCTCGGCCTCCTTGACGACCCACTCGAGAGCACCGAGCTCGCTGGGCGGCGCGCCCTCGTTGAGCAGGTAAATGTCGACAAATTCGGGGATGGGGTACTCGCGGGCAAAGATGGCCTTCATCAGCGTCGACTTGCCGCAGCCGTTCTCGCCCAGCAGGCCGTACCGGCGGCCGTACGTCAGCTCCAGGGTCGAGTCCGTCACCAGGACGCGGCCGTGGAACACCAGACTCGTGCTGGTAATCTTGACGTCGCGGCTCGTCGACGTCGAGGCCAGCACACCCGTCGTCACGCGGTCCGACAGACCGTGCTTGTCCATCTGTGCCTCGAGGCGCTTGACCTCGTCATCCTTGCCGCCCTCACCGTCGACCGCCGGGTCGTCGCCGGCCACCGATGCGGCCTTGCTGCCGGCCTTGCTGCCAGCCTTGGACCGCGAGGCCACCGTCTTCTTGCCGCCGCCCTCGGCGGCCTTCTTGGCAAGTCTCTTTTCCTTGGATGCGGAGACCATTGTCGGTTTCTTTTCTGTTGCCTTTTTTTTTTGCTGTTTTTTGTTGTGTCAATGCGTAGATGTGTGGTTGATGCAGGTGAACAAAAAGGTCGAGAAAACAGATAAAAAAGAGTGCCTCAATCAACACTCAAAAAAGAGAGATGGAGTTTGTTGATTGTCGTGGCGGGGTGGCCGATAATTTTTTTGGTAGTAAAACCTGAAAACTTGCAAGGCGTTTATGGTGGGGTGCTGGCGCCCAAGATTTTTCTCGCCTGCCGGAGCCCACTTTTCGCCACAGGATAAGAGATAAGAGGTAAAGGGGTACATGAAAATATGTACCGAAGCTGCAAAACAGGGTGAGGATATACCTCAGGGACTGTCCTTCGAAGTACCTCTAGCATTGTTCCCTGCTTTGGGAAGTCATGTGATCATGCTGGCCGAAGCTGTGTCGACGCCTTACTCACCGATTATTGTCTTTAAAAGTATTAGACAGTGTGAATCATAAATGAATGCAGGAGAAAGCAGGAGGAACATTTAGAGTTTGTAGCATTGACCAGAAACTGCTCGTAGTTTGTGTTTTGGCTGGTGACGGGAAGAGGCACCTTGGCCTCCACCAAAAATGTACACATGGAAATGTATCTTTTCACATGACTGATACGGGCAGTTAATTTTTAGGCAGCAAAGCAGCAAAACAGCAAAAAAACAGCAATGGAAGGGAGCATGCTCTGATACCATCTTTTTGGCGCCCGCCGGGGATTAGACGGCCTTTCTTGCAACTAAACTCCATGCACGCAAAGTCGGCGTTTGCCCCCGCCGTGAGCCCCCCCCTGAAAAATGGATGACGTTGAAGCATAATGCTGTCAGATCGTGAGCTTTGGATAACTGTGATTTTTTTTTTTGCTTCTTTTCTGTCCTTCTTCGTTCTTGTAGACCCCAGTCATCCATTGAAAATTGCGAAAATACGGGTACTATGACATTATTACAGCCAAAACCAGCAGGAGCAGGAGCTGCAACAGCAACAGCAGCAACAGCACCTGCCGCAGCACAACCACCACCAGTTATTCGCGCCTGCGAAGCATGTCGTGCGTTGAAAATTCGCTGCCAACAACCCAACAACGGCCAGGCGCCCGAGCAGACATCCATCGAGGCCAATGTGCTGCCCCTTTCTGAGCGGCCACCATGTCGCCGCTGCGTGACTATGGGGCTCGAGTGTGTGTACACGGAGCCGCGGCGGACAAAACGCAAGCGGACCGATGTGCGAGTGCGAGAGCTGGAGGCGGAAGTGCGCATGTTGAGCGAGCTGCTGCTGCAGCAAGGAGGAACCATTCCGGACGAGGCGAGGGACGACGCGGTGCCTATTCTTGAGATGTCGGGGCAGTCTGGAAGGAGGACAGTGGAGGTACCTGTTCAGAAGACGGTTCAGCAGACGGTTCAGCAGCCTGTCCGACAGCCTGTCCAGAAACATGTTGCTGAACATGTCTCTCAACCTTTTCAGGAACCATTTGCGACACCGTGTCTTCCTTCGCTGCCGTGCCTTACGCCAGAGTCAGAGTCATCGATATCGCCAGCGTTTCTTCCTGGTCTTTTGCTGGACGGCATGCCACAAGACACTCCCGACGACCTCACCGACGAGATGCAGGACATACAGGACATGCCGGACATTCCCATTCGCCGCGAGATGTCCGACGATGTTGCGCAGCTGCTCTCACGCATCCCCGCTCGGCATCTGCCTGATCCTCCGCTGGTCATCGACCCCGTGGCAGCCGGCATCCTCTCGGACCACCAGGCCACATGGCTCTTTCGGCGATACGTGATGTCCATGGCACCGTTGCGTCCCGTGGTGGTGTTTCGCGGCATCGACAACCTATTCAACCTCTTTGGCGAGCAGCACTCTTCGCCCATGGCTCTCGACGTGGAGAGCCGCATCGCCGACATGGCTACCGCGGTGCGTCGCCAGTCGCCCATGCTCTTCTTGTCCATCGTGTCGGCCGCCATGGGAACGGGCGTCACTGGCGTCGTCGACAAGACAAATCATGCAAGATTTGAACAGCACAGCATACACAAAACGCTCAGCCATACAGCGCCTCTCTTCCCCGACCATGGCCGTCTGGCCGAGACGCTCGAGAAGCGGCTGCACCAGGCGTACTCGCAGCAGATTGGCCACGACCTGACGCTCGATTTTGTGCAGGCGTCGCTCATGGCCAGCTGGACGGACCGCAGCTCGTCCGGGTGGAACGTGTACGAGATGGCCGAGCGGCTGCAGTCGACCAGCGGAGGTCACCCCGATGTGCCCGCCGACCTGTTTGACCCGTTGGCCTTTGAGCGGACCTTTCTGGCCTGCTACTGCACCTATGCACCGCTGCATCACGCGCCGGCCACGCCGTTCACGCCGCTCATGGAAGAATACGTGCGGCGTCTCGAGGCCAACTCGACAGCGCCGGGCGACCGCATGCTGCTTGCTCTTGTCCACCTCAAGCAGATCATCACCTCGACGCCTCCGGATATGGCCATGCTCACCAAATGGCGGGACCACTACAGCTCATGTTTGACAAGTAGGCCCCCCCCTCTACCCTACGCACGAAATCATTTGCACCTTCCCTCCCCAGACTAACTCTTCACCTTTAGATGCCCTTCTCATCGAGTACCACACGGCCAGCTGCCTCCTCAGCGAGGACAGTTTTTGGACGGGCCACCAGACGTCCGCCCGCATGCTAGTGGGACTTTTCCTGGCGGCGCCAGCCGAGCAGCTCTTTTGCAGCCCCGTCATCATCTACTCGTGCGTCGTCTACGGCATGCTGCTCCTGCTCAAGACGAAGCAGCACCGGGGTGTGGGCCAGGGCATCGATCAATCTGTGGGCAACGTGGACCATTACGTGGTGGCCCTGCTGGCGCGCATGCAGGAGCTCGACAGCCTCGGCGTGCGCCTGGCCTCGGCATGGCTGCCGACGGTTCGTGCCTTGTGCCAGTGGTGCGCAACGGCTGTGCAGGCTGGCATGCCTGTAGCGGACGGGGCGGCATCGCTCGACCCTATTGACGGCAAGCCGCTGCCACAGCCCGTACCACTCGGGGTACCACACCCGGCCACGGACGAGGGATTTGTGCAGCTGTTTAGCATGTTCCGCAGCCGCATGGGCGACGCCGGTCTTCACGACACGGCCGACGGTCAGCCGCGTGTCCTGCTGGACAATATCCCCGGCTCGTCGGCCATCAGCAGCGATACAGTGGAACGGTGGATGAGTGCCGATGTCAGCCTTGCCGATATTCGTCGTGAGTTGTTTGCGAAAAAGTAGAACAGTAGTATCAGTAGGATAATAATGAAAAATACCAAGGCAATCAGTCACATTTGTATTAAAAGCACGTGGATTCAATGGCAGTCTAGTAAGACTTTTTTTTTTCGGAAAACAAAAAATTGATGATTCGCTATATGCTTCTAGAGGTATTACGGGGTTATTATATAGAGGTATCAACTTTAAGAGTGGTGAACCAATAAAAAAATGTAGGTGACGGTGAATCAGACCAAGAGCAGAAATTACGAGAGGAAAACCCAAGGAAAAGACCCAAGAGAAAAAGAGAGCAAAAGAAAAAAAGAAAACTCCTTCAAGCACCCTTTTACACCTCCTCCTTGTCCGGCTCGGTCTTGACACCGGAAGCCGCGTTCTTCTTGTCCTGCTTCTTCTGGCGACGCTCCTCCTTGATGGCCTCGGCAATGCGACGGCGCTCCTCCTCGCCCTCGATGCCCGTCTTGACGGCCTCGTGCTTCTCGCCGAGCGTCTTGCGGCTGATGAAGAAGGACATGATCAGACCGCAGGCGGCGAAAGCGACGGTCTGGTACCAGATGGGCTTGATGGACTGGTAGAGGGCTTCGCGGACGGGGCCCTGGGCCGAGGGCGGCAGCGTGTCGACGAGCGTGAGGCTGGCCTGGGCGGACGGGCCGGTGAGCAGACGGGCGATGGTCTCGTCGCCGACGGCGGCCAGGACGACGTCAAACTTTTTCGCAATCGAGTTGGTAAACGAGGCCGAGCCGGAGACGACGCCGATGGCGGCGGCGACGTTGCGGGTGAGGGCAAACGAGGCGGTGGCCGAGGCGTTGTCCTGGGCGGAGACGTGGGCCTGGAGGGCGACGAGGGCGGGCTGGAAGTTGCAGCCGACGCCGATGCCGATAAAGATTTGGAAGATGATGATGCGGGCCCAGGCGGGCGAGTCGGAGAAGGAGTGGGGGAGGTCGAGCAGGAGGCCGACGCCGAGCACATTGAAGAAGAAGCCGAGGTAGATGAGGTCCATGTAGCGGCCGGTGGTGCGGATGTAGATGCCGCTGGTGGCGGCCAGCACGGAGAGGGCGAGGCAGGTGGGCAGGAGCCAGACGCCCGAGAGCAAGGGGGAGCCGCCGAGGACGGCCTGGAAGTAGGTGGGCAAGAAGTAGGCGACCTGGTTAAAGTTCATCATGTGGAAGAGGCAGACGAAGAGGAGGGCGGCGTTGGAGATGCTCGAGGCGTAGACGTGTGTCGGCAGCACGGGGTAGCGGGCGACGCGGTGCTCGAGGAGGCCAAAGAGGGCGAGCGCGAAGACGCCGCCGATGATGAGGCCAATGACAATGGCCGACTTCCACGGGTGCTCGGTGCCGCCAAACTGCAGACCCATCAGCACCATGAGAATGCCGCCCGTCAGCGTCAGGGCGCCGAGCCAGTCAATCTTCTTGAAGCCGGCAATAATGGGCGTCTTGGGCGTGGGCAGGTTGAGAAGGAAGAAGACGATGACAAAGGACGTGCCCGAAACGGGTACTATCGGTGTTAGAGAGGGTGGGGGAAATAAAGGGAGAGGGAGCAAAAGAAGGGAAACTTACAGTTGATGTAGAAGCACCAGCGCCAGGAGACGCGCGAGGTAAGGGCACCACCGACCACGGGACCGAGAGCGCTGGCCGTGGCCCAGACCATACCGACGATGCCATAGTACATGCCGCGCTCGCGGTTCGAGAAGAGATCACCAATGATAATGTTGACGAGCGTCAGCAGACCGCCGGCACCGATACCCTGAACAGCACGGCCGGCCACCAGCATGGCCAGCGACTGCGCGGCGCCGCAGAGGGCACAGCCCAGCAGGAAGATGGCATTGGCCAAGAGGATGACGGGCTTGCGGCCAAACACGTCGCTCGCCTTGCCCCAGATAGCCGTCGCCGCCGCCGCCGCCAACATAAAGGCCGAGCCGACCCAGGCGAAACCGGCCGACGAGCCAAAAGCCGCCGCAATCGTCGGCAGCGCCGTCGTCACAATCGTCACGTCGAGCGCCGCCAGCAGGACCGACATGCACAGCGCCACCATCAGCACCACAATCTGCGCGCGCGACATGTTCTCGGACGCGCTGGGCGCAGCCGCCGCCGCAGGAGCAGCAGGCGCGGTCTCGGCGCCGCCCGCTTTGACCACATCGTCCTCGGGGCTGCTGTCAACGGCCTTTTCGTTCAGGGTGGGTGTTCCCGGCGAGTCGACGGCCGTGTCGTCGTACGAGGCGCGCGTAGGCGTTGCGGGTGTCTTGGCAACCATATTGGACGCCATGTCTGAAGTTGTATTGGATGTCGTGTTGGAGATCTTGATGGTTGGTGTGAAGTCTTGTGTTTTTTTTTTTTTTCTCGTTTTCTTTTTTTCTTCTTGGCTTGGCTGGGATTGATGTGAAGTAGATAATGTTGAGTTACTGTCGAGATGGATGCAATTTGAATCTGATGATGAAAAACAAAACCTTTGAAATTTCCGGAATGACGTTCGGCTTGGCGACTCTTATACTTTTTTTCTGCGTTTTTGTTTTTCTCTTCTGCTTCCTTGCAACGCTCCAGAGTAGGTTGTCGTCAGCCTGCGGACATAACAAAAGAAAGGTCGGAAGGAAATCAACTACATCCTCCGACCTTTGCAAAGAGAATAGACATGACGGTAAAAGTATCCGCCGATTGGTCCTTTTTCCCCAGGAAGAAGAAAAAATTACAGGGGGACAAAGGCTGCTCCGTCTCCGTTGGAGCCACTCTACTTTTAGTAAAGAGAAAAAAAAATAAAATAAAAAATAAACGACCAAATTAACCATATGCAGAATCGGGCAAACAATACGAATAGCATTTGCAGAATAGGGCAGTTGATCAGTGCAGCACTCCCGCGTCGCGCAAAAGGTACATGTACTCATACTCATACTTTGCTTGGCAACGCCAGCCGTTCGGAGTACCCATGTCCTAATGGAGTAGTCCATTTACCCCAATTACCCAAATCAAGCCTTGTCAGTCCATTGGCTAAGAACCTAAAAAGTGCATGGAAGTCTCGTCTTGACGGACACATTCCGTCATGGCAGACGTCAGATTTTTTCGTCTTTGTCAATGGGCGATATAACACGAGTATAACCAAGCATAACGTAAAGAGAAAAATCCCAAGGCGAGTGACGTAGAAAAGCCACTTGGGTTTGTCAAGCAGCCAATTTCTCTCTCTACAAAGTAGCAGAAAAAAAGTATGGAGCAGCCTCAATGTTGCGACATGGCGAATAATAGTAACGATGAAAATGGTAGACAAAAAAGACATTGCGCTCCCAAAGTGGGAAACGGTCGGCGCCAAAACACGTTCCGAGTTGCTGGCGGCATTGGTTGCCGAAATGGGTCAAGAGTCAAGGGTCTTTTCTCTTTTGCCTCCACTGTGGAAGGTACGAGTACTTTGTACACGTACCTCCCGTACTGCTCGTAAGCAAATCTCGTCACTGAGAGCGCGGGCGTACTTTTACCCTTGTGTTTTTTGCTCTAGTAGGTCTTTTAGCGCCCCTCTCATGTAATCCACTCTGATTGGCCATCGGCGGTCGGCGGTCGGTGCTTAATGGCAGCCGTAAACTTCGGGGATAAGCCTAAACCTGGGTACAAAGATACATCATACAGTACGAGAGCGCATGCACTCCGGACCTTTTTGCACTGTTCCCAATGCGGCCTCGTAACACGAGATTTCACGAAATTCATGCACGGCGATAATGAGACTGCCTTGCTTCCGGGCACGGAGCCCGGTACGACTTGAATGTACCGCGATCACCATCTCTTCTCGTCTTTTCTGTCTTCTTCATGTCGGGCACCCATTCCATCGTTGCCTGGCATCCCTCCCACATCTCGGCCTACCTTAATGACCGAGCTGCAAGCGATCCTTACAAGCGGTACAAATTGGCCGTCCACGCAAAAATCATGATGATTCCATTTTGGCAGCGCGCCGGTCATCACGTGACCGTACCGCCGCCGCGTGCTTCCGGACTTGGTGCCGGGCTGACGGACGGAACGTAAAAGGTTTGGCCGACGGGGAAACGCCCAAAAGAACCAAAAGCATTCCGTCGTGCGTGCTCCCGTACCCGTGCAGAGAAAAGTAATGAGAACGTACCGTCTTGGCACCGCGCGTTCTCGTACTTTTTTTGGTAGGGTTCTGTCCCGCCCCGAGCCTCAGTCAAGGCAACTGCCATTCTCCGACGCCACGCCCCAAAACCGCCTGTGCACGTCCCCGCGCGTCCCTCCCCTCCTTCCTCTTCGAGCCCGTTACCTTCCAACAAAATGCCTTTGTGGCTGTCGTACCCGCCGCGGGGTTGCTCTGCAGGCAGCAGCAGCGGCTCAAACAGCGGCTCAAACAGCACCTCAAACAGCGGCTCAAACAGCACCTTGGAAAGCAGATCGACGTCACCCGACAGACGCCCTCTGTCGTCATCGACCCGGCATATTCTGGTCTACTTTGTTCCGGGTAACCCCGGGTTTGTCGACTATTATGCATCCTTTCTGGCACCGTTGAGGCGGCTGCTCGACGACTGGGAGGATCAGCAGTACAAGCTCCAAAAGCAAGAGACCGACGTGCGCATCCATCTGGTCGGCCGCAACCTGCTCGGCTTTGACGATGGCGACGACGGCGGCGGCGCCTACGGTCCGGGACCCTTTGACCTGGCGACGCAGATCCGCGCCGTCCTGGACAATGTGCTGGCGCAGCGCATCGATCTCGGCGATCCGCGCCGGCCGCGGCACGGCGAGCCCTTTGACGAGGTCATCTTGATGGGCCACTCGGTCGGCAGCTACATTGCCCTTGATGCGGTGCGCCAGTGGAAGGCTGCCAAGGAGGGTGCAGAGAATACAGAAAATGCAGACGCCTTTGAAAACGTCCACGGCCGCTTTGATCACCTGCGTCTCGGCCGCGGCATCCTCCTCTTCCCCACGCTGACGCACCTGGCCAAATCGCCCAACGGCATCGTGGCCTCGGCCCGCGCGTCCCTCCCTCTCGTCGGCGAGCGCGCTCCGCAGCTGCTGCAGTCCCTGCTCTGGGTCATCCTCCACATGCCCTCGCGGCTGTCGGGCTTCGTGGCCCTGCAGCCCTCGTGGCTGCAGCCCACTGCGCTGGCCACGCCGCTCGTCCGGCTGCTGGCGTCCATGCCCCGCGGCGAGGCCGAGTCGGTCACCGTCCGTCTCGCCGCCAACCGTCACGCCGTCCACCAGGCCATCTTTCTCGCCCGCGACGAGCTCGGCCAGATTACCGACGACAAGTGGGAGGATAGCGTGTGGGGTTCTGCTCGAGTCGATACTTCTTCACCCAACTTTGTCGCCTTGTACGGCCAGGATGACCACTGGGTCGCCAACGACTGCCGCGAGCAGTTCATCGCCAAGCACGACTCGGCCTGCAAGGATGGCCGGCTGCGCATCGTCCTCGACGACCAAAATATCCCGCACGCTTTTAGTCTCCGTCATGCCGACATCGTGGCAGAACAGGTCGCCCGATGGCTGACCGAGATGGTTGCTCAGTAAAAGTGTAAGAGTGCACCCTAGAGAGCATCCTAGGGAGCATCCTAAAGTGTGCGATAGGGCCACGTGTTACATTCACCGAAAGAACGATATGATGATGACATCCATTTTGTGCAATTTTTTTTTATAATTTTCGGTTTTTTTTTCTTCATTTTTTTTTCAGGATATGAATTTTTTGACGGATCATATGCATGACGCTTTGTAAGATAGAAAGAGAATAGACGCTAGAAAGTATGACTCGATAGATTCTTGACATGGAATGGATGGTGAGAATAAATAAAGCCGGCGCGGGCCGGAAGATGAAGCAGCCTCAAGATGCTTTGCCTCGGCTGTGTTGTTGTCTCTGCCTCCAATTGTATTAGGCTGATTTGTGTAGCCTACCGTCTAAGCCTTGCCACGTAACCTCAAACAATGAAATGCAAAGTAGGAAGCAAAGATTCAAGCTAGCAAGGCCACCGACGCGTACGTCTGTCGCGACGAGGCTGGACAGCGTCGTCGACGGAATTCTTTTAGACATGGTTTCCAGCCAATCATCTTTCACCGTTCATGTTAGTAAAAGCTGGTCTAGTCGTCGATGTTCCCGGCAAATCTCCATCAAATTGTATGAACCTCGAGAATGTGGCATACCACAACTTCCGAGTATTCATGGGATCCAGAATAAAATCAAACAAAATATAGAAACTGCTCCTTTTCGTCAGTTGCTCCTCTTCATAGAACCCTTGGCACTGCTCTCACATGAACTGATAAATATAAATTTTGTCTCCCAGCTATCTGGTAGCTTTAACACCATGTCATTCCTAGAACTATGCCATTCCACTTCCATACAAGTTCGTCTTTCACCTCAGCTACTAGCACTGACGCCGCGGCTTCAGCTTCATCAGCGTAGCGTCTGACAGCAAGAATTTCCTCTTTGAGATGCAAATTTTTTCACGATACTTACTATCTATTCCGGCGACTTCACGACATTTTTTTCTTGTTCGGGTCTTCTAGCCTCAGCCTAGAAGAGACGCGTGGCTCAGCTGGCAACGTGAACTGTAGGATGTTGAAGGAAAAGACCTCCTACCCTTATTTTCTTCTCTATGATTGCTCCCGGCCCCAAGGAGCCAGGCAACGATTCCATCGTGACTCTTCCCAATAGCCAAAAGTATAAATAGCTACCCTTTCCCCAGCTCGCCTTCAACTTTGATCTCGATTTTTTGTCTTTCCCTTTGATCCATACCACTTCACACACACACACACCCAGACAGAGACACAAAGGGATGCCCATGGTCATCTCATTCATCCTCACTGCCCTTTACTACTCCATCATCCCCATCACTATCACCATTGCCGTCATCCTCGCCAGACGCCCAATATGCTCAAAAGTCAGCACCTTCGCGTCTACGCGATCTCCGGCTTTGCCGCGCTGGGAGGTGGCCTCTTTGGCTTCGACATCAGCTCCATGAGCGGTGTCCTCGGCACGCAGGCCTACAAGAGATTCTTCAACAACCCCGTCTCCTACACGCAGGGCGGCATCACTGCTTCGATGCCCGCCGGCTCCCTCTTTGGCTCGCTCTTCTCGTCCTACCTGGCCGACCGCTTCTCGCGCAAGGTTGCCATCCAGATTGCCTGCGTCCTCTGGATCATCGGCTCCGTCCTCCAGTGCACCTCGCAGAACATTGCCATGCTCTGCGTCGGCCGTGTCATCTCGGGTCTCTGCGTCGGTATCGCCTCGTCCATCGTGCCCGTCTACCAGGCCGAGATCGCGCCCAAGGAGATCCGCGGCCGCGTCGTCTCGCTGCAGCAGTGGGCCATCACCATCGGCATCCTGGTGCAGTACTTTATCCAGTACGGTGCTGCCCAGGGCATCGGCAACGGCCCGCAGGACCCTGACCAGCCGACGGCGGCCTTCCGCATTCCGTGGGGCATCCAGGCGGTGCCGGCCGTGGTTCTGCTGGTCGGTCTCTACTTCTGCCCGTACAGCCCGCGCTGGCTGGCGGCCAAGGGCCGGTGGGAGGAGGCGCGGCGGGTGCTGGCGTACCTGCACAGCGGCGGCGACGAGCAGCACGAGCGGGTGACGGAGCAGATGCGCGAGATGGAGACGGCGATGCAGGAGAGCGCCGAGCAGGACGGCTACGCGGCGCTGGTCAAGCCCAAGATGGTCAAGCGCGTTGTGCTCGGCATGAGCGTGCAGATGTGGTCGCAGCTGTGCGGCATGAACATCATGATGTACTACATTGTCTACATCATGCAGGGCGCCAACATTGCCTCGCCGCTGCTGACGGCCTCGATCCAGTACGTCATCAACGTCGTCCTCACCCTGCCCGCCGTCCTCTACCTCGACCGCGTCGGCCGTCGCCCCGCCCTCGTCGGCGGCGCCTTCTGCCTCATGAGCTGGCTCTTCATCTCGGGCGCCCTCCAGCAGTACTTTGGCCAGCCCAACGACGACTCGACCCGCACGCCCGCCAACCGTGACATCTCCTGGATCGTCCACGACAACCGCCCCGTCTCGACCGCCATCGTCGCCTGCTCCTACCTCTTCGTCGCCACCTTTGCCACCACCTGGGGCCCCACCAGCTGGGCCTACCCGGCCGAGATCTACCCGGCCCGCGTCCGCGCCAAGGCCGTTTCTATTTCTACCGCCGTCAACTGGTTCTGGAACATGGTCCTCGCCTTCGCCGTGCCCCCGCTGCTCTGGAACATCTCCTACAAGATGTACTACATCTTTGCCGCCTTCAACGGCGCCGCCTTTATCCACATGTTCTTCTTTGCCCCCGAGACCAAGGGCTACACCCTCGAGCAGATGGATGCCGTCTTTGAGTCGGGCGTGCCCGCCTGGCGCAGCAACCGCGCCGCCGTCGAGGCCAAGGCCCAGGCTGTCCAGGTCGACGCCATGGAGCGCGCCAGCCAGGAGGGCAAGGACGAGCCTCGCGTCGCCGAGGCCGTCGTTGGCCAGCAGTAAAAAAAAGGCTGCTCCAACAATCTTTATCTCTTGAGGGGAGGTTCTCTCTCTCTCTCTCTCTCTCTGCTATTTTGCAGTTCTTTTTGGAGTTTGGAGTTTTAAGGGTGGCATGGGATTGCTTTTGTTATTGGTTTGTTTTCTTTTTTTTTGCTCTGGGATAGGTTCTCTGGGATTTTGGGAAATTGATTTTCTCTGTGATTCCTACCTACCTACCTATTTGATTTCCGTCTATGTACCAGTTCAGAGGCCATCTTTCCTACTTTGGTAGTGCCACTCCTTCACTCTGCCCTCCTCGTTCCGTTTTTGTTTTTTGCTGTTTTCTTACTTTATTATTTTTTCCCCTTTTTAATTCTTCGACATCACTCTTTACCCCCACCCTCATTTCTTTGGTCACACTCCTTTCAAATTCCCATACTTCCCTTGAGCCGCCCGACTCCCATTTCTCACTCCCATCACCATCTTCTGTTTCTCTCGGTGTTTGATGGGGTCCTGTATTTATTAAAGCTTTCTTAAATAGATAGAAAATAAAAGAAGGGTCGTCTACCATAAAAACTTTTATTGTGCTTCCTCAAGCCGTGCAAGTCGATCTCACCGCGTACAAACCCACCTGACGTGAATCACCATCTACTCACTGTTTCCACGCCGGCTGACTCCCCATCGTTTTGATCTTGTACTTCTCACTATACTCTCACAAGCACACCTTCTTTGTATGGCATGCTTCACCGAGTTCGCCAGTTGCTCCTTCCTAATCGGTCACAAAGGCCACCACAATACCCCTGTGTTGCCCTTCCATTTCCCGGCACTCTTTTGTTGATTCTTTCCTCCTTCTTCTCCCCTCTTGCAACTCCCCTTTCATCAACCCCTCTCATCCTCTTCTCGCCATCTTTTTTTTTCTCACCACGTTCATTCTTCTACGCATTTTCCATCCTTCCTCTTTATCACTGCCATCAAGATTGATCACAGCAGTCATTCTCATCTCACCCATCATGGAGAATAGCGGGACCTCGCCTCCTGGCGAGACCGATTCACAGGGGCACAGATCCTGCACCATTGCCGAGTTCGCAAGAGCGACCTACGAGATTGAATACTGGCGCACCTTCTCCAACTATGTGCGCTGCATGGCAAACGCCTTGCATTTCCTCACACCGTCCCAGATCATTAAGGACATCACGAGCGGGACACTGGCGCGGGACTGCACCTCTCCTGGTAATGTGCAGGCGGCCATGGAACGGCTTCAAGCATATGTGAACATCCACTCGCAAGGAACGCCGCAGGACGAGAAAGACGAAGCAACGGCGCGAGAACGGGAGCAGTTGGCCTACGACACCATGCTGGTCTGCAACGAGGTCCTGGACGGCTGGAACAAAGTGATTGATGACGTGCAAAACGCAACAGCGTCCATCAAATTCAAAGGACCACCCAGCACGAAACAGCGGTTAAAGACATGGTGCTTTCAGTTCGGCCACGAAGTACTATTCTGGGTCGTGGTCTCGCTGATCTGCTCCATCATCTGGAGCGGCCTGAAACTGCTGTGGTTTTCATTGACAAGGACCCCAGACGACATTGTCTCTAGCAACACCACGCTCTGCACAACGGCCATCAACCGCCTTGCTCTCGACGGGCCCGAGTACGCCAGCATCGGCGTCGACTTTGACTCGCTCGGCATCCTCGACCCGGCCAATACCACCTACGTTACTGTCAATACGAGCGTGGCTGCTGGTGAAGATACTGGAGACAGCACCGCAGACGGCGTCAGCACGCATCTCATCGGCCGTTCAACCAACACTCTGCTGCCTGATCCGGGAACTATTGCCGCGCAAGATCTCCGTCGCGGCCCTGGCGGGCCCTGGTCCGATGGTCCCTACAGTACGTTGTTTGCGAGGACTACAAGTATCAATGTCATCTAGTTCTTTCGAGATCGTTCAAGAGCTAACTTTATCTTCCCTCGCTATCCCCAGCTTACTACTGCGGCATCTTCAACACCGGCCAGCCCACGACCATCCGCAGCGGCTCCCTCGGCCTTCGCGTCGTCAACGTGACCTACACGGTCCCTCCCAGCAGCTGTCTGCGCGTGTTTTGCTACGACACGAGTGCCGTCTATGTCTGCAACGACAAGAAAGAGCCCGATCTGGTGGTGTCCGGCTACGACATTGGCTGGATGGCGAGTCGCCTGGCTATGCTCTGCTGCGACTCGCACCACGCCACGTCGGCCCAGCTCTTCCATCCCTCGGGCGACTGGAACACAGTCGTCGCCTACGGAAACTGTCGCCACAGTCCCGAGGAGCCTCCCTCTGCGTTTGGCACCAGCAACGGCGGAGTCAACGGCGACTGCATCCCCAACAAGAGCCGTCCGAACCCGGGTGGGCCGTCGTGAGGCGTGGGAGGAGAACCTAATCCAAGGTGGAAAACACAAGAGGCATTCGAGAAGAGAGGGCATCACGTGTTTTTTGTTTATGAGACAAAACATGTTTATTTAGGAAAGAGCGATGGAATAGATGACAAACATCAGGGTATCGTGGGAAAGAGCAACCGACAACAATAGAAAAGAAATATCCCAAAATAGAAGGAGCGTATCAACATCAAAAAAGCACATATACAAGTGTGTGTAGTCCACCTCTTCCACTGCTTAACGCAGTGTCGAGTCATCATCACCATCATCAACCCCATCATCGACCCCATCACCGTCAACAGCCATATGCTCACTGTTCATCATCCGCAGCCGTGCCTGGACGGCGGGATCTCTTTCCATTTCCTGCCACATGCTGACATTGAGCGTATCGGCCGGAAGCTCTTCATCGTCTTCGAAATCGTCGTCGTCATCGTCGAAAAACTCGCTCCCGGCAGCCTCCGACTTTCCAGACTTGCGCTTAGCGGTGGCTCGGCCAACCGTCTTGCTCCACATCCCGCCGACGGCAATGTTGTGCTTGACGGCCTTGAAGCCGAGATCGACGACGGCCAAGAAGGCGACGGTGGCGAAGCAGGTAGCCCACCAGGAGATGTGGCGGCCAAAGGCGGCAAAGAAGCTGTGGTGGACGTCGTAGGGGGTGGGCGCGGGGGCGTAGGCGAGGTCGAGAAAGATGTTCCAGAGCCACCAGCCGGAGACGGTGATGACAAAGGCGCCGAGGACGAGGATGGTCTTGTAGTGGGTGCTGAGCAAGAAGAGCTTGATGTTGGTCCACATGATGCACGTGGAAAAAACGAGGTCGCCGAGGGCAAAGAGGCCCGGGTCGTAGTGGTCGCCGTTGGCCCAGGCGCCGTAGCCGGCCCAGCAGGCGAACCAGACGATGCAGCCCTGGGCGAGGGCCATGACCATCCAGAGCAGGTACTTGCGGGCATCGAGGCCGCGGCCGCGCTGGCCGTAGGCGTACAGCTCGGGGACCGCTAGCAGGACGGCGGCGCTCAGGTCCTGCTCAAAGACGCCCGGCACGATGACGCAGAGACTGGTAAAGAGCGTGTTGAGCACGGTCAGACTCCAGCTCTCGTAGATGGAGGTGCCGGTGTAGCCGCAGAACCACTGGTAGGCGGCGGCGGGCGTGTAGAAGAACATCTCCTTGTAAAAGGTGGCGAGGATGAAGCGGGCGGTGCGGACATAGTTCCAGCGGCCGTGGACGAGCAGCAGGCGGGCGAGGAAGCGGAACTGGGCGATGCTGTAGTCGGCGACGCGGGCTGCCTGCAGACCCTCGCGGCCCGACACGCCGACGCCGACGTGCGCCTCGGCCAGCATGGCCAGGTCGTTGGCGCCGTCGCCAATGGCCAGCGTCAGTCCCGGGTGGCGGTGCCGGCTGTCCACCGTTCTCTTGTTGTGCCGGATGCTGCGTACCAGCAGGGCCTTTTGCGACGGCGAGGCGCGGCAGCAAATGACCGAGTCGACCAGCGGGATGATGGTGTAAAAGAGGGCGTGCATGTTGGGATCGGATGGAGCCTTGGCTTCCGCTTTGGCTTCCGCTTTGGCTTCCGCTTTGGCTTCCGCTTTGGCCGCCTCGATGACGCCCAGAGTGTGGCCGTCAATGACGACGACCGTGTGCGTCGGCCGCCCGCCGCCCGACCAGACCTTTCTGGGACGGAACGGCGCCGCCAGTTTCTTCAAAACGCGCCACGCGCGGCCAGCCACGCGGCCCACCATGGTCGCATCGGCCGTCGGCGCCGTGTCCTGGACGCCCAGACTCTCGGCCACCAGCATCAGCTGGCCGGCCAGGTCGCCCTTGGTGGCATCGAGAATGTGAATCTCCGAGGTCGGCCGGCAGAGCTTGGCCGAGTGGGCAATGTTGATGGCCGTCTCGCGCTTGTCGCCCGTCAGCATCCAGATCTTGATGTTGGCGCGCCGCAGACGGTCAATGGTCTCGGGCACGGCGGCCTGCAGCTTGTCCTCAATGGCGGACGCGCCGACGAGGACCATGTTCTGCTCCATGGCCTCGCAGGCCTCCTCGATGCGCTCCTGGCGGTCGTCGAGACTGGTGGCCGCGGCCAGATACTGCGTCTTCCAGGCGGCGTACTCGGCCTCGTCCAGCAGCCGCTGGGCAAAGACGAGCGTCCGCAGACCCTCGCCGGCAAACTCGTCCATGTGGCGGAAGCACTGCTCAAACACGCTCGACTCGTCCTGGGGGAACGCGGCCGTCTCGAGAAAGGCAAACTTGGCGGGGAGTTTGGGGGACTTGGGGAACTGGGGAGACAAAGGCGATTTAGGAGATAAAGGAGACAGCAGCTTGTTGAAGGCAGGGACCGAGAGGTGCATGGACCGACGGAGATCAAACGAGACGGGCCGAGCTGACGAGGCTGTCGTCGCAGCTGCAGCAGAGGCCGCCATGGACCGACGCGGCGAGCGAAAGGCGTCGAGCGACCGTCGCACGGATGCCTTGATTTCGAATGATCGGCTGCGGTCTTGCACGTCGGTCACGTCGGTCACGTTGGGCACGTCGGGTACTTCTTTCAAGTCCTGATCTCTAAAGTCGCGACTGTCTCTCCAATCGCGGCTGTCTCGACCAGCGGCCGCGGCTTTGCCATCGCGCCCTCCCTGAAACGACTTGCGACTACCGGCAAAGCTGCGCCGGATGGTGACCGAGGCCGGGCCGCCGAGGCTGCTGCGCGGGCCGCCCTGCTCGCTCTTGCGCAGCATGGCGCGCTCCATGTCAGCGCTCTGGCGGACATCGCGGGCCTTTTGCAGGGCGAGCGGCGCCATGGCCAGGCGCGGCAGGATGACCGAGTCGGCGCCCTTGCAGAGCAGCCAGAGACGGCCGTCGGGACGGCGCACAATGACCGACATGCGCTTGCGCAGGCTGCTAAACTCGAGGACATCGAGGATCTCGTACGTTTCTGTGTTTTCGGCGGTATTGCCAGCAGCGGTGCTGTACGTGAAGCGGAGAGTGGTCGACGACGCCGATTTTTCCACGACGAGGAACCCCAGCTCTTCGGCAGCGCGAACGAGAGCGAGCTCGTCGGGCGACGAAGCCTGGAAGCCGACGACCTTGCCGTCCTTGAGCTCGGGCAGACAGGTGTGGCAGAGGGCCATGACGAGGATGAACGTGACGACCTTTTTGGAAAAGGGCGCGTCGGGACGGCGGCGCACGTACTCGAGCAGGTCGACGGTGGTGAGCTGCTGCGGGGGCAGACGAGTGCGGCTTTCAAACGATGAGCGCAGCGATGCCGGAACGGCCGAGAGGACGGCCGTGGGAGGCGTGGGGGATGCTGTTGCTGAGGAAGCTGTCGGCGACGTTGTCCCATCTTGATGCAGCCAGGCAGTGCCGGCGACGCTCATTTTGCGAAACTTCATGACGTTTTCGGTCAGGGTGCCCGTCTTGTCGGAAAAGATGTAGCCGATCTGGCCGAGGTTCTCGAGAATGGTGTTGGTGTTGCAGCGCGCGGGCGTGTCCGAGGCGGCGTCGTACATGTCGACGTCGGCATTGAGAAAGAGCATCTGGCCAATCTTGACAATCTCGAGACTGACATAGAGCGCGAGCGGGATGACATTGTTGAATTGGATGGCGAAGCCCAGGATAATGTCCTCGGCGGCGACGGTGGCATCCGACAGGTACCACGAGCGCAGCTCGGTGCTGCGGCGCCACAGGTAGTAGCCGATGGAGCAGCCGGCGGTCAGCATGACGACGTAGAGGGCGAGCAGCAGCACGATGCGGTTGGTGACGCGCTCGAGGGCGGGCTTCTTGGCGCGCGGGTGGCGGTTGGCGTTCATGCGGCTCTTGCACTCCTCGCCCGTGTTGACCACGAGGCCGATGGCGCACGGGGTGTTGCGCAGCGTGCTGCCGCGGTAGACGACCTCGGCAAGGGTCAGGGGGAGGGTTTCAGAGGCATCAGAGGCGTCGTCACCATCAGAAGCATCCACACGCACGCGTCCCTCGAACCGGTAGAGGTCTGGGTTGGGATCTTCCACGACAAAGTGGGCGCGGCACTTGATCAGATCGCCGATCGTGCGGCAGCGTCCCGCCAGCGGCGCCGGCACCTGCTTGCTCTTGAGATTGGTCTCGCCGTCGAGGCCCATCGTCTCGACATAGGCCAGGCCGCCCTCGCCGTCGGCGTGCAGCAGCACCAGATCGGCCGGCACGTCCTCGTCGCGCACGAGCTTGACAACATCGCCCACGCGCACATCCCGCCACGCGACGTTTGTCCAGGCAAGCAAGGTCTCTCCGTCGGTCTCTCCGTCGGTCTCTCCGTCGGCCTCCGTCCCTCCCAAAACGCGTCCAAACTTGTCGTCGGCTGGCTGCGGCAGAATCGCCCGGATGGGCCGCTGCAGACGGTCGCGCACGCGCTTCTCGCGCTGCAGACGCGCGCCCTCGCCGAGGGGCCGCAGGACGGTCGCGAGCGTCGCGTTCTCGACCGTGTCGAGACGGTGCCGCTTGTAGTCGTCGTAGCCCTCCTTGACGACGGTCAGCAGCACAAAGAAGAGCAGCGGCAGGATGGTCGTGTAGTTGCCGGTCGTGCTGATGCCCGGGATCGTCTGCGGGATGCCAATGCACAAAAAGTAAAAGTTGCTGACGCGCGTAAACTGCCACAGCAGCTGCTTGGGCACAAAGTTGAGGACCGTGTACCGCGACGTGCGGATCGCGTTGGAGATGAAGGCGCGGCCGCGGCGCTCGTCGACAAGATGCTGCGGCGTGGCCGACGGGTCAGCGAGGCGCATGGGGATGTGGCGGCCATCGCGGGACGGGCGCAGCACGGGTTCGCGCAGGGACAGGAGGGAGACGAGGGTAGCCAGCACATGCGACCAAGTCGAGGATGATGGCGATGGCGATGATGCTGGCGATGTTGACGATATTGATGATGATGATGATGGCGTAGTGTTGGGCGCGGCAGGCACGGCCGCCTTTTCTTTGTCGCCCATTGCGATACTGCCGTTATTTGTTCATGGGCAAAGGGTGGATGGTAGACTTTGTGGCGTTTATTTTGCCGTTGAGAACTTTGCACGTCTGACGTTTGTTGACTTTCAATGTTATGAAACGCCTACTCCGTACTCTGTAATGCTTTGCTGCAATCGTTGCTATTGAATTTTATTCTTTCCCCGTATACATTCCAAAAACGACAATGCAATTTTAAATATGGCCATTGAAACTGCGTGAAACTCGCCCGCGCCATTCCTTCATCCCGGAAAAATGCAGACGTGTAAAAACGTCGCAACGTAATGAGGAGACGCAGTACGACCCAGGATAAAAACAAGGGGGGGGCGCGTTTTGACGGGCGGAGGCGGACATGATGAAAATTGAAAAAAAAAAAGGCCGAAGCAGACTCCACAAGAATAGGTAGACAACCAACACGAGTCCAAAAGGTCGCGTGCAAAGTACTCTTTTTTCTGTGTTCTGTGCAATGTCCACGCAAGCTGAGCATCCCTTGGCTACCTGTCGGGCATTTCGTCGGAAGAGCCGACAAGTTTTTTTTTTGCATTGAATTGCGCCCGTGTTTGAAAATTCATCAACATGCGCTGTTGTCTTTACGGAGTAATCGTTTTCATCGCCAAAGGTGACACATGCAGCTTTGCCCAGTGTATTAGTGCTTCAGTGTTTTTTAGTGTATTAGTGAGTGATGGCTATTGGCTAGGCGTCCGGATTAGGGATGACAGCCCCGTACGGCTGCAGAATGCAAATCTTCCATGATACGAAGGAATGCCAGGCAGCGAGAATGGAAATTGCAAGTCTCCGCGCCCGAAAGACGGGAGTGACGTTGTTGACTGACGCAATCTTGTATAACTTTTTGAGAGGAGAAAGGTAGGTATATGACACAAGAAAAGAAAAAGGTGGACGAAATAAGAAAAAAAAGGAAAAGAAAAGAAGAAAAGAAAAAAAATGAAGAAAAATGGAAAGAGAGAAAGAGAGAAGACAAACCAGCCACCAACGCAAGGCAATGCACAATGCAAAAAATACACAACAGAAACGCCTCAAATGTAGCACACATGTAAGCCGTCCAAACAAGCAGGCGGCCATAAAGAAAACGAAAAGAAGATCATCCAACATTAGCCTTCAAAACGGCACATCCCCCTCCTACTGTTGAGGGTTCTCGCGAGCAGCACCGCCCGAGGCGCGCCACCAGACATCACCGCCCCAGCGCAGCAGCCGCTCGGCCGCGCCCGAGGGCGTCATGGCCGGGCGCACGTCGAGATAGAAGACGGGCTCGCCCGTGGGCTCGGGCGGGCCGGCATAGTAGTCAATGACGTAGCGGACCTGGCGCTCCTGGCCGTTGATGTTGCGCGCGACGTACCAGTCGTGGCGGTCAAACGGCGGCTCGCCGCCAAAGCGCGAGGGGTAGACGCGGCCGAGGAACTGCACAAAGGCGGCCTTGGGCGTCATGTCGCCCGGGCGGCCCTGGAACCGGATCAGCCGCGGCGCCACCTCGCCGCCCTCCTGGCGCTCGAGCTGCTGCGTCGCGCGCTCCGCGTTCTCCTCGCCGCGGCTGCTAATCTGCCAGCCGCGCACCAGTCCGCGGCCAAAGCGCCGCTCCCAGTCGACAATCTCGGCCCACGCGCCCTCGTTCAGGAAATTGTGCACGGCCACCATGCTCTCGACGGCCGTCGCGTCCGTGTCCGTGTAGCCCTTGCGCAGCAGCGCATTGTACATTTGCTGCGGCGAGGGGTACTCCCAGTTGCCCTCGCCATCGCCGCGCGGGATCGTCGACGGCTCGCGCGATGTCGGCAGCGCCACGGTCTGGTTGGGAGCGGCCTCCTGCGAGAGATCAGGGAACATGTAGTTGAGCGGGTTGAGCTTGGAGAGGGTCGAGGAGGTTTTGGAGGAAGAGGAGGTCGGGGCGGGAGTCGAAGCAGAAGCGGCAGCGGCAGCAGGAGCCGCAGCGTTGACAAAGCCAGACATCTGGCCGTGGTTCACAGGGCAGGCGGACGGGCCCTTGGACGAGGAAGGAGCAGGCGCAGCTGCTGCGGGACGAGCGCCAGCTTGGCCGCTGAGGGCGTCGACCGTGCCCGAGTGCATAGGACAGCCGGGCTGCAAAGAACGGTTAGAAGGAGAGGGGGATTGAACACAGAGGTCAGCTGCAAGTCTTACCGGAGGCGAGCCACTGCCCGCAGGGACCGGAGGGTGTGATGCGGGCATCTTGACAGGGCATGCAGAGGCCGAAGCAGACGACGGGACCGGAGGATGACCGGCAGGCATGGCCGCAGATGGCGCCGACGGCGTCGAGTCAGCCCAGAACCAGCCCATGATGGTAGGGTGTGCTGATAATTGTGTTGATGTTGAGAATAAAAAGGTCGGAAAGAACGTAAATTTCAATTCGGTGTTGTGCTGCGGTGTCGTGTGTGCCGATGGCGATATCGAACGACGTTGAAAATCTCGGGACAAAAAAAAATAAAAGATTCGGCTGCAGGACCGCATTGCTAATCGAGCGCATCACTAACTACACTGTAAGTCTAGTGGCGGGCGGGCCCTTGGTATATGCAATTATCACTGCAAAAATCCCGCCGGCAGCCCCGATAAATAGTGCATTTAGGCAACTGTTTTTTTTTTGGCAGGGACGTCCCGCACTCTATTCTCCGTGGAGTCTATTCTCCCCCGTGGCTCCCTTGAAAGTCTTTTTTTGCAGCGGGCCCACTCGGAATCGTTGGAGATGGTGCCCCTGTACCTGCGCTACAAAGGGATACCCGCTTGATGCACTAGCTTTCTATAAAGAGAAAAGTACCTGTACATTACTGAGCAACGACGTCACCTCCCAAAGGTAGGCCGCGCTTCCCATACCAATACCACATGTGAGAGAGAGAGAGGGAGTGCCCTGCAACATTGCCTCGTTCCTGATAGGGCCAGACGCACGACTTACATGTGCCTGCAACACTTCAATCAGCCCATTCTCTTCTTTACTGTTTATTTCGTCTCTTTTTCTTGTGTTCTTTCGTTCCTCTCGTCCGTCCTTGGAATTGAGCATCGTGTGACATTGCGCCATGGTGCCGCCCATCGCGCCTGCCGTGCGTCTACGCGCCTCGTTACCCACGTCGTTCCTGCCCCTCCTGGCAGTCCTGCGCGGTCCGCGCCTTCCCTGCTCTCTCGCATCATCCTCTTCATCATCACGGCCTGCCGTCACGCGACTATTCTGCGCGTCTTCTGCGGCGTATTCTACAGCATCACCATCCACCTCTTTCTACGGCACTCACATTGGTCGGCGTCAATGGCAGCAGCAACACACAGCTCGGCAGTCGTGCCGACAACATACAACGAAGAGGGGGTATCGGCAACAGTATCAAGACCAACGCGGACAGCATCGACAGCATCGACATCAGGAACATCATGAACATTATCAACATGGCCAAAACAGCCAAAACAGCCAAAAAGCACCCCGGCAAGCAATCTTGCTGGCCAGCGGCACGGCCGCTACTCTCGGCACATCTGTCTTTGTCGCCCTCAGCGAAAAGGATAATAGGGGCACCGAGTACACGACCGAGACGCGCATGCTCGAAGCATCGCAGCGCGAGGTCGACAAGAAGGCGCAGTTAAAAAGAAAGCGGAAAGATTACGAGGAGCAAGAAGAAGAAGACGAGGATGGACGTGTTACAGGCAGCGGTCTGCGGTTCGTGGCCCAGCGCGTCGTCCTCTTTCTCGACATCTACCTCTGGGAGCCCTTTTGCACGGTGCTGCGCCTCGTGCAGCTGACGGCCGTCTTCGTGCCCGTCCTGGTCGCCGTGCCGGCCATCTGGGTGGGCGCGCGGCATCCCGACCGCGACCACGAGCGCTCCGGCGCGCTGTGGTGGTACCGTCTGCTGGTCGGCAGCATGGAGAGGGCGGGCCCGACGTTCATCAAGCTCGGCCAGTGGGCGGCTTCGCGCTCCGACATTTTCCCCGTGGAAATGTGCGCCGTGCTGTCCAAGCTGCACTCGCACGCGCCGGCGCACTCCATGGCCACCACGCGCCAGACCATCGAGGCCGCCTTTGACGGCCGGCCCTTTGACGACATCTTTGTCGAGTTTGACGAGACGCCCCTCGGCGTCGGCGCCATTGCCCAGGTCTACAAGGCCAAGCTGCGGCCCGACGTGCCCGCCACCGATGTGGACGTGGACGTGGTCGGCAGCAGGAGTCGTGGAGGTCGTGGTGGTCGTGGAAGTGGTGGGGGTGACGATCGCGACGACAAAAAGAGCAAGGGCGTGACCACCGTGACCACGGTCGTCCGCCGCGTCGACCCTCTGCTCAAGAGCACGCCGCAGCGCGTGCCCTCGTCCTACGTCGCCGTCAAGGTGCTGCACCCGGGCGTCGCGCGGACGGTGCGTCGCGACCTGCGCATCATGCACCTGTTTGCCAGCATCCTCAACGCCCTGCCGGGCGTCGAGTGGCTGTCGCTGCCCGACGAGGTCGTGCAGTTTGGCGAGATGATGAACCTGCAGCTCGACCTGCGCATCGAGGCCGCCAACCTCGCCATGTTCCGCAGCAACTTCCGCGACCGCACCACCGCCTGGTTCCCCTTCCCCTACACGGCCTTTACCACGCGCAACGTGCTCGTCGAGGAGTTTGCCACGGGGCTGCCTCTCGCCGCGTTCCTGGAAAAGGGCGGCGGCGTCTTCCAGCACGATATCGCCTCGGAAGGCCTCGACGCCTTTTTGCGTATGCTGCTGCTCGACAACTTTGTCCATGCCGATCTGCATCCGGGCAACATCATGGTTCGCTTCTACCAGGCGGCCAAGCCTGACCTGTCTCTGAACATGACCTCCTCATCGCCGGCCACGCCTCCGGCAGGCCACTCGCCCGGTGACGACGCTACGGAGCAGGTGCTAGCCCGGCTGCGGCCTCTGTGGCGTCGCGGCAAGGGCAGTGGCGGAGACGAAAACAAAAACGACTACGAGAACAACAATGGCAACGACACCGACAATACGGCATGGGAGAAGGAGCTGGCGCAGATCGAGGCAGAAGGGTTCCGGCCGCAGCTGATTTTTATCGACACGGGCCTGGCAACGCAGCTCAACGAGACGAACCGGCAGAATTTCCTCGATCTGTTCCGCGCCGTGGCCGAGTTTGATGGCTACCGCGCGGGCCACCTCATGTGCGAGCGGTGCCGCCAGCCCGAGGCCGTCATCGACAAGGAAGTGTTTGCCCTCAAGATGCAGCATCTCGTTTTGTCGGTGAAGAGCCGCACGCTCGCCCTCGGCAATGTCAAGATTGGCGATATCCTGCAGCAGGTGCTCGGCATGGTGCGCGAGCATCACGTCCGTCTCGAGGGTGACTTTGTCAATATCGTCTTGTCTATTCTGCTGCTCGAGGGCATCGGCCGCCGCCTCGACCCCTCGGCCGACCTGCTCAGCGCCTCGCTGCCCATCCTCCGCCAGCTCGGCGCCCAGAGCGGTGCCGGCATGATGAAGCAGGGCGACTTTTCCATGCTGCGCGTCTGGGTCGGTCTCGAAACGCGACGCTTCCTCCAGGCCAGTGTAGACGATGTAAGTGAAGTTGGGAGGGTGTACATCATGGGTTCTTTTTTTGCTTATTTCTCTAACCATTTTGACAGGTTGAACGATGCGTCAAATACGATCTTCTCTCTCCGAATGTGTAGAGAGAAAGGCTCATAGAATAGATCAAAATCAAAAACACAAACCTCGGCACTGGCTCCGAAAGCCGAGACAAGCCGTGGGACAGCCAACAAAATAGACAGTCCATTCCAGCTCTCCCTCTTTTGCATCTCCTTCGATCCTCTCCCCTCCCGCTCAGAACAAGCCAAAAAAAGAGTCACGGGATGGAAACGTAAAAAGTGGTTATTGCGTGTCATAAGAATTCCCCCCCTTTGTACGACTGGGCTTTGCAAGTACCGCTTCGTTCCGTGCAAGTACCTTTTTTTTTATTGGGTAAGGAGTACGTAGATTTTCGCCATGGCGCCAAGAGGCCCGGTGTATTCAACAGCACGGAAAAAGTCAAACAGGTCAGCTGAGCAGTGAGAAAACACGGCCTTTTACGTAAAAGGCCAGGGGGAAAGAGGCGCTGAGAAAAGACAAGAGAGAATCATGGACGGCCATATACTCCGTACAGTTTAGTAAAACGAAACATAAAAAATGTCTCCATACGTAAGACCAAAAATAGGTACATCCCGTAAAGTGAGGGAAGAGTCCAAATCCAGCCCGCGCCGTCCGTGCCAAGAAGCACAGTGCAGACGCCGGGGGAGAATGGGAGGGGCGGTGTGTATGATGAGTCTGATGCCCTTGGTCTAGAGCCTGGACAGTGGCCTTTGCGCCATTAGGCGGGGACAATGAGAAAAGATGGCAGCGGTGCAGTGGCGTGTAAGCCGACAGTGCGAGAACGTCAAAGATGGCACAGTGCGTCTTGGCATTACGGATGTGTTTTTTGTTTTGTTTCTCGGATGCCCATGAAAAACCTATATAGAAACAATTTATATCTCTCATGTCAAATCTTTCTCTTTACATTGTAACTACCTACCCACATATCTATACGTTTTTTATGCATGCTGGTGCCATTGTTTTCGTCATCCTGTGACGCCATGCGGTGACCAGTGACCAGAGGCCAGTGGCCAGTATCCAGTAACTTTCCCTGTCCATCAACAACAATGCCGTAATAGAATGGTCTTTTTTCATCACTCCGCAGGACAAGAAAGGAAGGTGAACGTAAAGAGAAACAAGAGAGCAAAAGACGACCCCTGAGATACATCGAGTGACACGGTCGGAACAAGTGCGAGAGCCGTTGCATGCCAAGCCCCGGCCGCGGGATCAGGTGCAGCGGCAAGGCCTTCTAGTCTTCCAAGTCTTCTTGTCGCCCCTCCGCACATATAAGATACATGTATACTGTACCTGTTGTATCTGACTACCGTAAAGCTCTGGCCTTTGCTTCTCCCTTTGCCAAGACAATGGAGTGCCAATGACAATATCCACGCCACCACACATCACTAACACGCCTCCAGCTCCCGACCGTGACCAGAAAAATAAAATAAAAATAAAAATAAAACAATGAATCACAGGTTTAGAAATCCGGGGGTGACTTTTGGTGAGGTACCTCACGGGCCAGGGGCAGCCCATGTATAAAGAGTGAGACCCGGCATCTATTTATTTAGGTATTGACTTTTCTGGCTGACTGTCTGTCTTGTCTTATTCTCCAGCTTTGCTTGATCTCGTTTTGTTTACATGACGACCCTCGCCTCATCCGCCATGACTGCGTTATAACGACAGCCTACCTATATAACACATCTGAACCTCCCAAACTCAACATCCCTCCCCCCTCCGACCATGACCATGGCTCCCATCTCAAACGTCGAAACGACGGCCTTGTGGCAAGACGTCGGCTACCGCTGCCCTCGGCCCGGCTTCTTCCTCGGAGACGACGGCTCCCTGGCCAATGAAGCCGTCCTCGACAGCGAGGTGTCTCCGTCCTGGCATCTCGGCACCCTCGGAGTCCTGCCGCTCGAGATGCTCCACGAGATCATTGGCCACCTGGCCGAAACAGACGTTGCTGCTCTCGTCGCCCTGAGAAATGTCAACCGCGCCAGCCAGGCCGCCGTCGAGTCCTATCGCGACTTTGCCGCTGTGGCCGCTTTTCCCCGAGCCCTTGGCGCTCTCGTCAAGCTGGCTCCGTCTGGCTCGTCACAAACACACCTTGTCAAAAAGCCAGTATCCCTCCGAAGCCTCGCTGCTTGTATCCGCACCACAGCTTGTGCCAGCTGTCAGCGCGACCGGCCCGACAGCGAAAAGGAAGAAGCTCCCTATGGCGACTACATTTACCTGCTGGCGCCCGAGCGTGTGTGCTATGCCTGCTTCCGCTCGAAAAAGGAGTATCTTCCCGTCGCCGTGTTTTCTCCGTCTTTGCCAGCTTCCTCGTCCTCCTCGTCCTCGACTCCCGCCAGCCTCACGACCATCCGCGTTCCCGCTGGACGGTATGGCGTTCTCGCCCGGTTGACACGGCCTGTCGATCTCTTGGACCGGAGACAGGTCTGCGAGCAGTCCGAGTTGTCTTCTGAGTCGTCGTCTTCCTCCTCATCAGCGACACCTCCCTTCAAAACACCCCCCTTCTTGGAACCGGCCATGTCGTCCTTTTCGTCACCATCGCCATCGGCCGCCCGTCCGCGCGCCGCCTCCATCAAGAACGGCCGCTCCCAGATCGGCGCCATGGCCAGGCCGGATCCTCTGCGCTACGCTGCCGTCATACCGGGACCGTATTACGATTGCCATGGTAAACTCGACCGCGGCCTCGCCTGTCGCGCCTGCTGCCAGACAGGGAGCAACCATGCCGGCTGGGCCGACCCTCTGGCGCGCTACACCGTCGGCGGCCTGCAGAAACACGTGGCCGATCCCCGGTTCGGCGGACGCGTCCTCTGTCGTCGCGATGTTCGCACGGGCGCTCTCGTCTATGAGCACGATGCGCCGCGGTTGGCACGCTTTGCTCCGCCCGTCGAGTTTGGCGCCACGGCCGACCTCGCACGGAGGGCCCATGAGGCCATCATTTTTGTTCCAGAAGGGAGATGATGGGCATGGGAGGTAGAAGCTCAAGGCTTCTCGTCCATCTTTTTACGAATCACGATTTGGGTCTGCATACGGGGCGTTTTAACCTTTTTTCACTTGCATTCTTGCTTTTCTTTTTGGGTATATAAAAAATAATGTATCAATTTTTATGAATTCTCTTTTGTCCAATCAATCAAGAAAAAAAAAGCTGATCCAATTTCACTTTGTTTTTCACTCGTAGTCTTCCTCGTCGGCAGGATCTTCTGCAAACGGATCAATCTCGTGCTCCTCCTCTTCCTCCTCGTGATAGACCTCCTCTTCCTCATCATCCTCATCATCATCATCGTGTGCTGTTGCAGCAGCAGCAGATGATGGAGCAGAACGGCCAAGACCACCGGCAGCAGCCGTGGCAGCAGGACGAGATGGCGCACCACCGTCGCTATCGTCAGCCTCTTCGTCATCGTCGTCGTCATCGCCCATGGTGCTGCCGGCACGGCTGTACGAGTAGCTGCTAAACATCGAGACAGATCCCGCGCGGCTGCGCGCTCCCGAGGCCGGCCGGTCGAGCATCTTGCGCATGGCGTCGTAGTTGATTCGCTTGGAGAAGCCGCGGCGCTCCATGGCCTCGACGGCCGCGGCACCAGGCGTGGACGCCGGCGTCGTCTGGCCCTCGCCAATCTTGGGCTTCTTGAGCCGCCGGCGCGTCTGCTTCTTGGTGCCATTGGCCGCCGCCAGCTTGGCCCGGAACTCCTTTTCTTGCCGCATGCGCAGGTACGCCCGGTTCTCGTTCATCCAAATCTTCTCCTTGGCCGCCGCCTCTTCTTCCGACAAGAGACAAAACTGAACTTCCGGGTCGTCCTTGAACTCGTCCTCGTCAACCTCGGGATTGTCCGACACGGTCGAGGCCATTTCAGGCGGGGGTGTGCCTTCCGCGGTAGCTGCTGCTGCTGCTCCACCATCACTGTCGTCGGCTCCCTCGGCTCCCTCGGCTCCCTCAGCACCCTCGGTACCCTCAGGAGCTGGTGTGCCCGCGGCGCTGGCGGCTGCGCTGACAACGGTGGACGGCGGCCGCGACAGGGGCCGGCCCATGTCCATCATGATACGATGGGCGGCCTGTTCGGCATGGGCAAAGGCGCGCGCGTGTTCTTGGCAGCCCGGCGAGTTGATAGCCTCGGTCATCTCGTACTCGAGGTTCTCCTCGTCGGCGCGCCACTCGTCGTCGACATAGTCTGGGTCGTTGGCGCTGGAGCTCGCCGTCGCCGGCAGCGTGCGGCAAGATGATCCGTCGGGCGGTCCTCGCCGACGCTTGCGCATCTGGCCGCTGCTGCCGCCGTTACCAGCGCCGCCCTCGGTCGATCCCTCACCGACAGCTAGGGCCAGCGAGTCGGAGTCTGCCGAGTCGTCCGCGGCCGGTGCATCGTCGCCAAAGGCTTGTGCAAGGGCATCCAGCTGGTCGTCGGTGTTGTTATCGTCGTCGGTGGAGGTCATCGTTGCTGGTGTTTGTGCTGGAGCTGAAGTAGGTGCTGGGGTGGCCGTGGCTGTGGCACCACGAGCCTGAGGTCGAGGCGGAACAACAAATCCATCGGCGTCGACCACCCGTTCTGCCGGTGCGGGTGTCGCTTCCGTCTCTTCCTCTGTCTCAGCACCATTGACCCCCCTCTTGCGCTTGAGGTTTTGTCGCTTGGCGCGCATGCGAGCCTGGTACTCTTCCGACTTTTTGTAGATGGACGGCGGGTCGTACTCTTCGGACAGGAAGTCTTGCGCCAGAAACTCCTCGACCGTCATCTTGGCCGAGGGCAGCTCCTTGAACTCGTCGAGACGCAGCTGCAGCGTGGCCATGGTCACCTTGGCAATGTAGACGACCTCGCGCACGGTGCGCCGAAAGTTGTACATGCGGGCGGCCATGATAAGACAGGCGCCGCAGATGCCGGCCGGGCGACGACCCATGACCATCCAGTCGCGGTCCATGCGCTGCACCAGCCGCACCGCCGTCTCGGCCACCTTGTTGGTCATGGTGTCAAACTCGAGCTTGGACGCGAAGCGGAAGATGAGGTCCTCGACGTAGATGGGCTGCACGTCGCGCGCCGCCACCTCAATGGTCGAGAGCAGCTTCTTGAACGTGCGGCCCAGAAAGAACACCTCCTCCTTGACCAGGTCGGCCAGGTCGATGAGCATAATCTTGCAGGGGTTGGCGTGCGTCGACTTGCGGCAGGCCGCGTACAGACAGACGGCCACCACGTTCTGGATCTTGCGGCCCTGCACGAAATTGGCGCTCGCCGCCAGCTTGTAGTACTGGAACCCGACGCTCACCGTGTGCTCGGGGATGCGCAGCTGGTACGCGTAGCCCGACATGAGCATCTTGGCCTCGCGCAGCGTGCGCTCGCGCGCCTCGGCCGATCCGTTGCCCGCCACCCGTCGGTGGCCAATGCCCGCCATCGGCCGGATGCCGCCCTGGTCGGCGCCCAGAAAGCTGCCCTGCACAATGGCCGCGCCCTGCGCGTTCTCGCCAAACGAGACCTCGGCCACAATGTTGCTGTCGTCGGCGACGCGGCCACACGTCCGACACGTGCCGTCGACGACGTTGGGGTTCGGACACGACTTGTTGGGGCACTGCTGCCGCGGGGCCGTCGCCACGCGCGCCGTGGCTGGTGCGCCGCCGATACCGCCACCGCCCACAGACCCGGCATCACTGACAACGCTGCCCGCGCGCGACCGTGACGCTCCTCCGACCGTGCCACCCGCCGCTGCTGCAGCCAGCTGCTTCCGCCGCCATTCCCGGTCTTGGATCGCCTTGATCGGGTTGACGCGTTGTGCACCTCGCGGCCGGATCTGATGGCCGGGAGTAAACTTTTTCGGTAATGTCGCAAGGGGAGTCGTCATGATGAATGTTAAAGGTGGTGAATAAGGTGAGGGGGGGGGGGGGGGGGGGAAG